>CAJHNH020003246.1:285775-561937 GCA_905116865.2 Candidula unifasciata
AGTAACGTTATCATAATCATTAAAGTAACGTTATCATTATCATTAAAGTAACGTTATCATAATCATTAAAGTAACGTTGTCATAATCATTAAAGTAACGTTATCATTAAAGTATCACGCTCATTAAAGTAACTTTATCATAATAATTAGAGTAACGTAATCATAATCATTAAAGTAACTTTATCATAATCTTTAAAGTAACGTAATCATAATCCTTAAAGTACGTTATCATAATCTTTAAAGTAACGTTATCATAATCATTAAAGTAACGTTATCATAATCATTAAAGTAACGTTATCATTATCATTAAAGTAACGTTATCATAATCATTAAAGTAACGTTGTCATAATCATTAAAGTAACGTTATCATAATCATTAAAGTAACGTTATCATAATCATTAATGTGCGTTATCATAATCATTAAAGTAACTTTATCATAATCATTAAAGTAACGTTATCATAATCATTAAAGTAACATTATCATAATCATTAAAGTAACGTTATCATAATCATTAAAGTAACGTTATCATAATCATTAAAGTAACGTTATCATAATCTTTAAAGTAACGTTATCATAATCATTAAAGTAACGTTATCATAATCATTAAAGTAACGTTATCATAATCATTAAAGTAATGTTATCATAATCATTAAAGTAACGTTATCATAATCATTAAAGTAACGTTATCATAATCATTAAAGTAACGTTATCATAATCATTAAAGTAACGTTATCATAATCTTTAAAGTAACGTTATCATAATCATTAAAGTAACGTTATCATAATCATTAAAGTAACGTTATCATAATCATTAAAGTAATGTTATCATAATCATTAAAGTAACTTTATCATAATCATTAAAGTAACGTTATCATAATCATTAAAGTAACATTATCATAATCATTAAAGTAACGTTATCATAATCATTAAAGTAACGTTATCATAATCATTAAAGTAACGTTATCATAATCTTTAAAGTAACGTTATCATAATCATTAAAGTAACGTTATCATAATCATTAAAGTAACGTTATCATAATCATTAAAGTAACGTTATCATAATCATTAAAGTAACGTTATCATAATCATTAAAGTAACGTTATCATAATCATTAAAGTAACGTTATCATAATCATTAAAGTAACGTTATCATAATCATTAAAGTAATGTTATCATAATCATTAAAGTAACGTTATCATAATCACTAAAGTAATGTTATCAGAGTTATACTGTCTACGAACATCCCCTAGAAATCCATTTCACTAATGAGAAGATTCCATGACAGACATGGCAGGAAAAGAGGGAGGCCCGGGGGGCGTGGGGGGGCGGGGGGGGGGGGGTAGAGCCAAGCTGGCGGAATTCTCACATTCGATTATTCAATAATGAAATCGTGTTTTTCGTGAATGTCCGTCAGTTCGAGAGGGAAAATGAAGAAGATAAAATACACATAATCGCCAGTGGGCCTGTGTTACTAGAATCCACCATGAAAGAAAACAACATCACCAGTGCATCGTGCCATGCATGTCATAAGAAACTTTTAAAGATGCACATGTGAAACTGGACGGCGTCTGTGGCTTAGGCGTTGCGAACACGCTTGGTTATGATGTGGTGCCGGGTTCGATCCCAACTGTGGTCTTACGTGGGTTTCGACAGTGGTACTGAGAGCTGGCCATTTAGGGGGATGTAACACTATTGAACGTGAAATTTACCTACAAAAACAACAAAATCCAAAATGCTGCGATTGGTTCTAAAACTTCCTGTAAAAGAAAGGCAACTAACATATATGTGAAACTGGCTACCTTTAGAAAACTAGCTGCAAATCCTGACCAATCGTAAGTCTACAGATACAATTGCTAGGTGTGAAGTGGTTGCATTCTGTATGAGGAAGCGTTAGGCTAAAGAGAACAAGAAGATGAAGAAAGGGGGGGGGGGGAGGAAGAGGAGGAGATTAATTATAATGATGAAATGTTGCTGATGATGATAATAATAGTAAGAAGAAGCAAGGAAAAGAAGAATTGAGAAGAGAAAGAAGAAGAAGAAGAAGAAAAAGAACAAGAAGAACCAAAAAAAAAAAAAAAAAGGAGAAAAAGAAAAAAGAAGATAAAGAAGGTGATTCCTCTCAATGTGTAAAGAGATAAGTAAACTCTAAGATCACTAAACTAAAAGAGTATGAGAGGCAATCTTAGATAACTTTCTAAGGTGTATGAGACAAGTTTAAATAACACTCTGATGTGTAAGGAACAAGTTAAACACATTATAAGGTATGAGAGACAAGTTAAATAACACTTTAAGGTATGAGAGAAAAGTTTGAATAATAATCTAAAGTATGAGAAACGGGGTTAAATAACACTCTAAGATATGAGAGACACTTTAAACAACTCTCTAATGTATGAGAGACAGGTTTAAAAACACTATAAAAAACGAGTGACTAATTTATATAGCACTCTAATCTATAAGAAACAATGTAAATAACACTCTAAGATATGAGAGACACTTTAAACAACTCTCTAATGTAAGAGAGAGGTTTAAAAACACTCTAAACAGGAATGACCCGTTTATATTGCACTCTAAGCTATAAGAAACAAGGCAAATAACACTCTAAGATATGAGAGACACTTTAAACAACTCTCTAATGTAAGAGAGAGGTTTAAAAACACTCTAAAAAGGAATGACCCGTTTATATTGCACTCTAAGCTATAAGAAACAAGGCAAATAACACTCTAAGATATGAAGATATAAAAGACATATAAATAACACACTAAGGTATAAGGGACGTGTTCAAATAACACTCTAAGTTGCGAGAGACATGTTTAAATAACACTATAAGGTATGCGCGGCAAGTTTCAGTGAGACTGAGGTTTAAAAGGAGAACTGCCCGATGTTGCGGTTAGACGCTCGCCTGCGGATCGAAAGGCCGTGAGTTCGGGTCCTGATGTAGCCTGACCTTTTTTATTTTTAGAAATGACTTTTGCTTTCAGGTCGACCCAGCCTTAAGTGGATACCAGAAACAATCACTGGAAGCAAAGGCGGCCTAGTGTTAACCAAAGAAAGACTTAACAGGACAGCAAGGATTACATGAACGAATTAGTGTATGAATGCATGAACCGAAGAATTCGTAGATGGATGGATGGATTAAAGAATGGATGGATGAAAGCATGAATAATTGGATGGATGATTATTTCTTTCATATCTCACGACCAAGAATAGAAGAAATATCACCTTGTTGTTCTAAGTTATTGATTCCGCACATCCTCAGAAACACTGAAGCAAAAACCATCATCTGTCAACATTACCATCGGTGCGAGAAATTCTCCATAAACAGATGGAAGCAACGCATTAGTGTTTTGAACACACATTTGACAAACATATTACACGTGTAATATTAGGAACATCAGAGAAGCACGTTGCACGCGTGCGCTAATACTGGGAGCAGGTATCCGTGTAGGCAATAACACATTACATTAGCAATATGTACCTTAACACCGGGCGGGCCGTATTTGGAACGCCGCCATCTGAGGTGTTTGCCTGGACAGTTGCCAACACCTGGGACCTAACCACTGGAGGAGATGTGGGGGGGGGGGGGGGGGGGGCAACAAAGACTTCTTTACCTAATCAATTGCTTTGATCGATGATGGACTGGTTGTATGTTCGCTGTCTTTCTTCTTCTTCTTCTTCTTCTTCTTCTTCTTCTTCTTCTTCTTCTTCTTCTTCTTCTTCTTCTTCTTCTTCTTCTTCTTCTTCTTCTTCTTCTTCTTCTTCTTCATCTTCTTCTTCATCTTCTTCATCTTCTTCTTCTTTTTCTTCTTCTTCTTCTTCTTCTTCTTCTTCTTCTTCTTCTTCTTCTTCTTCTTCTTCTTCTTCTTCTTCTTCTTCTTCTTCTTCTTCTTCTTCTTCTTCTTCTTCTTCTTCTTCTTCTTCTTCTTCTTCTTCTTCTTCTTCTTCTTCTTCTTCTTCTTCTTCTTCTTCTTCTTCTTCTTCTTCTTCTTCTTCTTCTTCTTCTTCTTCTTCTTCTTCTTCTTCTTCTTCTTTTTCTTCTTCTTCTTCTTCTTCATCTTTTTCTTCTTTTTCTTTTTCTACTGCCTTTGAGCTTAAAAGAGTAGTTAGCACGATTTGCTGCGTTTACAGTTAAGCTGTGATATCAGGGTCGTTCCGCCTAACACATTAGATTTCAGAAAACCCTTTTCTCTGTCTGTTTTCTCCTGCCTCCATTTCTCATGTCTGCAGTTTTGAATCTTATCGACTCTGGGCTTCTAGTTACTTTTAAGCCACTAGTGTTTGTGTAATGACGTATCCATGTACACAAACAACTGATCAAGCTGTTACTTTGGCTTCTTTGGCTGTTTGCTTAATGTCTCTTTTGTCTTTATTCGCTGGACATTTTATGGGTCACCGTGATTTATTATAGGGAAAATAAGAATAGAACTACTACCTACCTAAAAACATGTCATAAGAGCCGCCTAATTCGGAGTTTCCTTCGAAGTTGGGGTGCGTCTGTTTGAGAGGCAAAGAACGAATAGTCTAGATATAAATGAGTCAGATCTCTAAAAAAGGATGGGAACGCAACACGCAGGTTGTGGAACAGATCGACAGTCCAAAAGTGGGCGAACAACCAGAACCTTCTATGTGAGTTTACAGCTGGTGAACGCGAAGAAGAAGAAGAAGAAAAAGAAGAAGAAAAAGAATAAGAAGAAGACTTATTGTGTCTGTTTTCAGCACAACACAGACATTTTACATATCACCTGACATGTTCAGCTACTTTAGAAATCTGTTGATTAACTTAAACTTTATTGCTTTATTTATTACTCTTTGAGTACGTCATGTGACAGATAGTCGCCATTGAAGGTGTACTGAGTATATAATGCGAGCGCTATATTTTATTTTAGTCGACCCTCGATGATGATGAGGTGAACAACCTGCCAGTTGCCTTTGCTTCCTAATGTATTTCCTGGCACCGACTTTAGACTAAGCTGACAAGGAAGCACCTGTCAATGTGAAATATATGCCTTGGCATGGGTCTAACTCAATACAATCCCACCCCCCTCAAATATATGCCTTGACATGGGTTAAACACAAAACAAACTCACTTCTCCTGTTGATGTGCTCAATACTTTTGGATTTTCATTTTTTTTTTGAGGGGGGGGGGGGGTGGATAGTTTCAGTAACGATCTTGTACCACCTTAGGCTCCCTAGCTTAAATAAACTGATGAATTAATCGAGTAACAGAAAGTATATTGATTGGCACTCATAGAAAGAAGTAGAAAGATGGAAGAACACACTAGACAACATAAAAATCGAAAACTATATTTACCGTGCCGGGAATTGAACCTGTCCCCTCCAGACGACATCTGCGCCTCGCCATGAATACAAGTGCACTAAGAACATGGTCAACCAGGCACCCCCCAAAAAAGGTGTCTTATTGGCCATGTCTATCGTACAGCTTGAAATCCACGACTATGGAATACGGACAGAATTCATTTCAAACCATTGAAATGGCACCATAGGTTACAGAAATTTATATTAACGAAGCAAATGTCGAATAACAATCACAGCAACAATTTACGAACACAGTAAGACCTTATTGCTTTGTCTAGAATTCACAAACATTTAAGAAAGGTATTTGATTGCTACTCTGTCAGTGTCCAGATTTTTACACTGATGTTATTTCCCCTGAATCGATTTGGGATCCATAAGTCGTGGAAGACCCGAGGACACCGGAATGGGGCTATTTCCATTACCAGGCGGAGATTATAGCCATTATCCGAGCGATGGGTTGACCACGTGAAGCGGGTCCAAATTTATCCTCTACCTATTTCGGAACTGGCCATCATCAATATCTCCTTTTTTGACAGTTATGATTGGACTCATGTAAATCTGATCAGCTCCATTTCCAGCGTTGCTGCTGTCTGCAAGGATATTCACGTCAATACCATGTAGAATATAAATTAGAACCTATCCCCATGTGGGAGGCAATCTTTCGTTGTCTTGAAGCCCCACCCTGACTGTTGCCGGGGGCCGCGAAATAACCCAGCCTTTGTGATCTGTCCCTGGGTGATCCTCATCCGAATAGTGGCACTTTGTGTCACCCGGTATTTATCCTTCTTTGTGTGGTCCTGGTGGGGTTGCACGTCACCCACTCAATACAGTGTAGCTGCCAGCACGATTGCTGATTAAATATCAAATGGAAACAAAAAACTGTTAAAATAAAGAGGTACACTAAGACTGAAAGCAAGAACACAGTTGTTAAAAGATGCACACACACACACACACAAAGGGGACAAGAAAAATGTTTCAAGCACATTGAAAGAAATGTCACCATAACCACCTGTTCAGATGTTTGTACATCGCATAAGCCTCGCAATCTTTTCCTCTATTCCATTCCATCCTGTACAATTCTTTCTTCTTCTTCTTCTTTGCTTTCACCAGTTGTAAACCGGTGGAAAGTTCTGGTTGTTTGTCGTGAAATGATAAGCCCTTACGCATCAGTCTGTAAGACTGGTAACCTAACTTACCTGTAAATCTTCACAAAATTCAAACTTGGACTCGCCCGGAAAGATATAGTCCCTTATATCTATATATATAGGCCTTTATTGGACAACATTATTATGTCTACCTTTTCTGGTTACTTTAACTAAACTCCACTTTTAAATGTATATATCTTTGATATATATTAAGGGAGTTATTTGAGGTTTCGTGGAAACCGATTTACTCCTTGCTCATGTATACTAGGGACTTCTTTTTTACCAACGCCTGAAGTGTCTAAGTGACGCTATTCTCTTTGCCAGCTTCCTAGCGTCCAGACGTGTCAATCTATGCCTGTATCATTTCATTTTTCAAGGCGATCTGGAATGTCTCAGTTTTACATATGCTTGGGTAAGTTAATTATAGTTTACGAGTACTTAAAATGATGTCTGTAAAGTAGTCACTGCTGTAGAGAGATCAGTATCGGCTGTGTGATCACACTTAGTTCGACCGTTCTTGATCGCTAGAGAAGCGGATTCGAACGTAGACCTTCCCCTGTACAGACTAAATAGCTTATGCCCTCAATAACCACCCATACTGGTAAAACTTAATACCCTTACAAGTGTGTACGTTTTAAACTAACTATAGAAGTTGTGCATACAAAATAGGGACAGAATTAGGTCAGGACTTTGTTAACCAGAGTATGGAGTGGTTTGACCCAGATCAATGAATGCTAGGGCGGACTTTGGGAAGTCTAGTGAATGCAGGTACTGACAGTAAATATTGGTGTCTGTGTGCAGAGGGAGGGGAGAGAGAGAATGATATATATGTTAGAATACTCTATCTATCTCCACTATATATCTGACTTGCCTTCTCTTGCACTAAACAGACAGATGAATATAGGAGACTTATGTCTCTTGGTCTGGAAAGGCATTCTGAGGAATGAAACAGGGGAGCAAGGGTGGAGTAAGCAGATGTGGGATATGACTGATGCTTGTTCTGTCTTTCCTGTCAAGATGTTACCCTCTTGGTGATGACTAATTCTGAGTTATTTCTTGGCAGGATGAATCCTTTGTGAGGAGCTGGCAGAAGATTCACAGTCCAACCAACACCCACCAATCAATCAATCAATTAACCAATCACCCACTTATTATCACCCAACTACCAATTGAGAAGACTGTCCTCCTCAAGATGGGGTACAATATAACCCAAACACCATCCAGTGCCGGAGCATGTGTGTAACTCAGGGACAGTACTGTGAGTTACTCGTGGGAGCAGGTGCTGTGTGCCTATCCAGTTGCTGTGTGCCTATCCAGTTGCTGTGTGCCTATCCAGTTGCTGTGTGCCTATCAAGGTGCTGTGTGCCTATCCAGTTGCTGCGTCCTCTATGGTGAGGTACTCTTCCATTACCTGATCCTGTTGAGCAGAAGTACCAGGGTCAAAGACAGTCGATTCACCCGGAGCTGAGTGAGGCATCAACAGTGGAACTGGGATAAGTGAAGTTTATGTCTCAATTATGCTATATTCCCCACAGCTCCACTGGATTCCAAGGATGAATATATGCTTCCTCCCGGACTTTCTGACTGTTTAACTTTGGTTGATTATAGTCATTGTATTCTGGAATCCAGCTGTTGTGTTTTGACATCTACTTCACTATTTTCAATTTTGTGCATGTTGTAATGATTACATGCATTCATTTTTCATGGCTGACTTAAGGTTTCTCTATTTCACCTTTTTAAATGTGTAGCATTGGTGTGTGTATGAATCTTAACTATATGTGTTAACATGGTTATGATATTGAACTATCATAACCTGGGGGCTTTCTTTAGTAAGTAGTGGGGGTGTCCAGCCAAGTGTGCCTAGAAATATTGTATTCATATACTGACATATTTTGTAGTGCCAATACTTGAGTTGCCCTACTCCAGAGATAAGTGAGCGTATATTGGCCACGGGGAATCCCTTAGGCCAATACGAGCCAAACGACTCAACATAATTATCTCTGAGTGCTGTTAGATCTGAAGGAGAAATCCTTACATTAGGCACGCGACAGGAGTGATATGTGACATTGTTTGCCTACTTCTGGACTGCAGTCCTGTCCCAGAACCTGAGCGTTGCGTGTGCATCCGTTTGACAGATCTGACATATTTGTGTGCAGACTGTTGATTCCTTGACTCTCAGGCAAATGCACTCCGACTTGGAAGAAAGCTCTCAAATTGTCGACTCTTACGACATGCTTTTTGGGGAGGCAGTGGGTCTATGCTTGTTTTCCCTATAATCGGGTCCTGGAACCCACTCGGGGAGTACAATTCTTTCGATATCATGGATGGAATTCACTCCAGCATCCTTAGTTTTTCCCTATAATCGGGCCCCGGAACCCACGCGGGGAGTACAATTCTTTCGATATCATGAAGGGAATTCACTCCAGCATCCTTAGTCCTCAAAACAAAAAAAACAAAAAACAAAAACCACTAAAAAAAGGTCCATATAACCCACACCGACCACATATAAAATAAATCGACATCGGACAGAGTGATAATTTAGGCCCAGTAATGAACAACTTGGGCGACTGCACACAAAAAGTCCGAAAAAGACTTGTTAAAACAATGCAGAGGCTAAACATGAAGAACCTATGGCAAGCACATTAAAGACAAGACGTTAAAATCATTCATTTTCCCCTGTCCAACTTATGAATGTGAACTATGAACTTTCACCAAGTCTTTGAAGAAGAAAACCTGAGCCTTTGAACTGAAATGATATATAAAAATTCTGAAAATACAGTAGACCAAAAAGAAGAAAAACGTCGACGAACTGCATGACATGAACATCAAGGAGAACTGGCTCGTAAACAGCAGCCTCTCCCAAAAGCGGAGGTATTTTGGACATATCAAGGTCTGTCTATAGTGGTCTGGAAAGAACCGCGGTGTAGGGTGCAGTTTCCGGAAAACAGGGCAGAGGCTGACCTTCATGAAGATGGATACAGGACATCCATGCTGTTTAGCCTTTGCCTTAGGCAAGAAAGGATATGTAGATAGTACTAATATGGCGTTCTATATTGTTGATAAGTGTCACACAAGAACGACCTATGAACATCAACATACTTCTTTGTCAAATTTTGTCCATTCAAACTAGCTCTTCTATTTCAGTTCAGTATTGTTTCATATAGGGACTTTTTCTTCTTTAATTCCATCATTGCCCTCAGCAAGGTGTTGGGGGAAGATGTAATGATCGTTAGTGTGCTTTTTTTTTCAATGCATTGTACAAGTTGGTGTTCATTTTCGTTACGTTGCTCCTGATGATGTCGCTGCATATCTTGGGTGGTCTTCCTCTTGCTCTGTGTTCATTGTATTTCTTTAGCGTGTCTCTCTGTGGCAGCTGGTACCAGGGCATTCTCGTCAGCTGGCCGAACCGTCTCATTTTTTGTTCTTTGATGAATTGTATGACTGATTTCACTCCTATGTCCAGTTATGTTTCAGTCCTACACGGCGATGCCCGAGAAAAATTTAGACGTGAGAGTGTGCGAACTAAATTCATATAGGTACACTGTACTGTAATCTGCTATAGAAAGCAAACAAGTTGTTATTATCTAATTAATCAATGCACTAATTTGACAATAAATTTCAAACTTAAACGGTGACCCCAAAGGTAACTTAGAATCCTATCAAGTTGAAACCCAGCGGTTGAGTACAGTTGATATCATTGGTCACTTCATCATCGTATCAGTAACCCTGTTATAACTACTGACTTGTGATAGGCCCAAACACGAAACGTTTGAACAATTAATGTTTTTCTCCCTCTTTCTTGTTGCCGGGCAACAGATCAACAATGATTTTTGTCTCGACCCCAGGTTACAGATCAACAATGAGTTTTTGTCTTGTTCCAAGGTTACAGATCAACAGCTAATTGTAAACCAAGTGAGGAGAACCCATTGTTGGTTACAACTGTGGAAAAATGTCGAAATGACCTTGTCATAGAACTGCTCTCAACTGGGCTAAGATCAACCGAGAATCGAACTCAGACATTTTTAATGTCTACATGGCTTATTTACATTTCCAGCCCGTAGAACGGGTTACTAAGTGTGAAGGGCATTGTTGTTAGTTTCTGAAAATTATATGAATATATGGATCAGTAACAATTACTTTTTAAATTAACCAATAAGCAAGAAATTGTGCCGAAAATATACCCTAACAGGGTCTCAGTCACGTGTCAATTTCGGACTTCCGGCGACTGAAATTGCGCACTTCCGGCGAGAAACCGCCACCGCCGAGATTATCTCCCACGCCACTAGGCGCAGCGTGGATTAGGGCTAAACTAGATAGCTGGGACTCACGAGCAGCAGCTACCGCATCTCCTGCATCTTCCTTCATTTGCTTGTGAGTTCCAACCATCTAGTTTAGCCCCAGTCCATGCCGCGCGTAGCGGCATGGGAGATACTCTTGGCGGTGGTGAAAGTTCGCAATCGATACGTGACTAAGGCCCTGTCAGGGTATATTTTCGGCCTCGATAATTTGGGACCGTTATTCAGAAGATAGCCGTTTGCTGTTACCACGATTTGAACCCGATTGCTGCCAGTATCATGTTATCAGACTGCATCCATTTGATCAAGTTATCAGACTGCACAGATTAGATCGTGTTATCAGACTGCACCGATTGGGCCATGTTATCAAACAGCACCCATTGGATCATGTTATCAGACTGCACCCACTGGATCATGTTATCAGACTGCACCCATTGGATCATGTTATCAGACTGCACCCACTGGATCAGGTTATCAGACTGCACCCATTGGGTCATGATATCAGACTGCACCCATTGGACCATGTTATCAGACTGCACCCACTGGATCAGGTTATCAGACTGCACCCATTGGACCATGTTATCAGTCTGCATCCATTTGATCATGTTATCAGACTCCACCCATTGGACAATGTTATCAGACTGCACCCAATGGACCATGTTATCAGACTGCACCCAATGGACCATGTTATCAGACTCCGCCCATTGGACCATGTAACTAAACTACACCCACTGGTCCATTTTTCTAGACTGCATCCATTGGACTATGTTATCAAAGTGCACCCATATAGATGTTCTAGTCTCCCAGTCTGCATGGTGTATGGTCCTCGGTAGACACTTCTCCCATCAAAGACCGTAAACGGGCAAGTTAAGGAAAAATAACTTTATCCCATCGCCATTTATCATCTAGCAGAAGTCACTGCCCAAATACCGTTCATTAACTGGCAGATACGTTTTTGAGAAACCCCAGACAAGACCATTACAGATAAAGATCTGGTGCAACAGCTAAACTGCGTGCCTCTTCCGATACATTTAGTAAATTATAGTGTTGGTATTCTTTCCTTCCAAGATAAATTACGGGTATTGGTCGACCCATATAGAACTAGAGAACGCAAACAGAGATTATAAGCTGAACTACAGAAAACAGAGATTATAAGCTGAACCAGAGAACGCAAACAGAGATTATAAGCTGAACTAGAGAACGCAAACAGAGATTATAAGCTGAACTAGAGAACGCAAACAGAGATTATAAGCTGAACTAGAGAACGCAAACAGAGATTATAAGCTGAACTAGAGAACGCAAACAGAGATTATAAGCTGAACTAGAGAACGCAAACAGAGATTATAAGCTGAACTAGAGAACGCAAACAGAGATTATAAGCTGAACTAGAGAACGCAAACAGAGATTATAAGCTGAACTAGAGAACGCAAACAGAGATTATAAGCTGAACTAGAGAACGCAAACAGAGATTATAAGCTGAACTAGAGAACGCAAACAGAGATTATAAGCTGAACTAAACGCAGAGATTATAAGCTGAACTAGAGACTTGTTGCCTTACGGTAACGACACCTCGCTGTAGGAACGACACATTATATCAGTTTATTTATTAGGCTATTTAAAATAGTCTGTCCTTCCTCACCCCTTTTCCAGCACCTTACGCATTTTCTTGGTCTCGAGGAGGAGTTTAATCCTAGTTTAAAAGAATACTAATAATCATAGTAATAACACTGTCCCGAGTGGCCAATGAATATGCAAATATTTTGAAATAACATAAAATGTACAAATACTTTTAAAGATTGTGTGTGTGTGTGTGTGTGTGCGTGCGTGCGTGTGTGTGTGTGTGTGTGTGTGTGTGTGTGTTTGTGTGTGTGTTTGTGTGTGTGTGTGTGTGTGTGTAAAAAGGCCGCTGAACCCATTTACTTGGGGTTAACACCCCAATCTCTGGGTTGCGGCGCCTACGCTAAATGCAAACACATTTGCCATTTTTTTTTTTTTTTTGCATTTAACGTCTGTAAACTCCGGCGGATAGGCTCTGGTCGTTCGTCCATTTCTGGACTCTTGTTTTGTTCCAGAATCTGAGAATTGCCTGTATATCCGTTTTACAGGCCTAACTCATTTGTAGGCAGACTGTTGGTTCCTGGCCTTTCAGGCAGATGCACTCCGAACTTCAAAGGAAGTTCCCAATCAGACGATGCTTACGACCTGCTTTTGGGTAGGCAGTAGCTAACAAAAGAATTGTCAGGTGTTGGTCAGATATGACAGGGCTACATTAGCCGGTACCATCTGTCTTCTGTTACGCCGAATGTTGGGCGGCGTACACGAAGCTTTTTTTGGGACAACGGATTCGGTAGAAAAGGCACACTGGGGAGGATACTAGTCTTATCCCAGGAAGAGGAAATGCAACCTGAAAACTTTATGTTATGGCAGGGCAGACCGGGTCCTTCGCCTTAGCTGGCAGCTGGTCTAGGAGGGAAGCTCTGACAGGCGGACAGATAAAGCACTGCTCTCCTGATCCGGCAGCTTCTGCAGCCTGCCTTGTTCCGAACGTACTGGTGTTACCTTTCCTTTTGAATAATCAAGACATGTCTTAGTTAGTTAGTTAGTTAGTTAGTTAGTTAGTTAGTTAGTTAGTTAGTTAGTTAGTTAGTTAGTTAGTTAGTTAGTTAGTTAGTTAGTTAGTTAGTTAGTTAGTTAGTTAGTTAGTTAGTTAGTTAGTTAGTTAGTTGGGTTATCATCATTGCACTCCGGACATATCCATAGGTGCTCAGATCCTCCCCTCAGTATGAACCTCAACGTCCGATGGCTAATAGTACCAGTTCTATGTTGATTAACAAGTCTTCTGGTGTGTCTGGTGTGCGTCTCGTTTTTTGCTATGCCGATCTTAATTCTCAAGTCTGCACTTCTGGCGAGTGATGTTGATTCACTGCCCCCAAAGTTCTCCATCCTTCCCATTTCTCTGAGGGCATTAATAATATCAGGATGATCCATAGACTGACCGTCAGTAGTGATAGCGGATCCAGCCAACCTATCAGCTCTTTCATTTCCATCGACGCCTGCGTTTCCCGGAACAAAAATAAAGGTGACTCCACGCACAGTGGACTTCTGTAATGATTCAAGCCATTGTCTTCGCACCGAACCTGCCTGAACCTTCCGGATTATACTCATTGAATCACTAAGTATACATACGCGGGTGTAGTTTTTGTGTTTCGTGCCAGGCGAACGCTTGCGTCACTGCCATCACCTCCATCGTCATGCTGCTGGTTGTCATGGAGAAGGCGCCGTTGGTTTCTTTGGCTGTTCTGCCCGTTGAGCGTGCTGAGAATGCCCATGCGCTTCTTCTTTGGCCTATAACCGATCCATCTGTGTTGATTAGGGCATCTGCTTCGTCTGAATTTTTACTGATGAGAGCGTTGACCTCTGCATTAACAGCAGGTCTATGGAGCGATAGACATGGCTGTTGATCAATGCAAAAATTGTGAACTAACAATGGTACTTGGAGATTTCAACGCGAAAGTAGGAAGTGAAAAAGTGTACGGAATAACGGGTGGCTATGACCTAGGAGAAAAGAATGTGAGAGGTGCAAAAAAAAAAAAAAAAAAAAAAAATGGATGTCAACCGAAATTCAGCAGTTGATGGATGAAAGGAGGAAGAAAAAGAATGATAAAGAAGAATACTCTAGAATACAAAAAGAAATAGTGAACAAATGCAAAGTGGCTAAAGAAGCCTGGCTGAATCAAATGTGTACAGAGATTGGGGAAAATCGCAGGAAAGACTCACATTCCATGTACCAACAGATAAATATGTTAACAGGAAAGATGACACGTAACAGCATTGGATGTTTGAAATCAAAAGATGGTGACTTGTTAATGGTACACAGTAATATAATTAACAGATGGACAGAGTATATAGGTAATTGTATGATGATAATAGACCAGACGTAGAACTGCAGACCAACAATGATGGTCCACCAATAATGACTGAAGAAGTTGAGGATGCAATACATCATATGAAGAAAGGAAAAGCACCCGGGCCAGACATCTCACTGTAAGAAATCGAAGCACTGGGAGATTTTGGAATTGAGATAATAACTAAAGTTTTAAATGATATTTATAATAATGGGTATATTCCAAATGACCTTTTAAGATCCATATTTATAGCTCTGCCAAAGAAACCAGGCACTTTAAAATGTGAAGACCATCGCACAATAAGTCTTATGAGTCACATGACTAAGATTTTACTGAGAATAATTATGAGAAGAATAAGAAACAAAATTAAACCAGAAATCAACAATGAACAATGTGGATTTGTAGAAGGAAAAGGTACAAACAATGCCATATACATCCTAAGGACATTGTCAGAAAGAACTATAGAAGTAAAGACTGATTTGTACTTATGCTTCATAGATTATACAAAAGCATTTGACTGTGTGAAGCATGAAGAAGTAATCAAACTGTTAGAAAAATTAAAAATTGATGGGAAAGATCTACGAATAATAAAGAATATGTATTGGCAGCAAACAGCAGCTATAAGAATAAACAACTGTTTAGGTACATTTCAAAGCAGAAAGAGGGGCGTACGACAAGGATGTGTACTTTCACCTGATTTGTTTTCAATATACAGTGAATATATAATGAGATCTTTAATTGATATGCCCGGAATTGTGGTTGGTGGGCACACTATAAACAATTTACGTTATGCTGATGACACAGTCTTTAGCAACAAGTCAGAAAGAATTACAGGAAATGATAGACATAGCTAGACATTGTGGGTGTTAGAAAGTGGAAGAATGGGCCCTCAGTTTGAAAATGGGGGAAGACAGAAAGTAATGGTGGTATCAAAGAAACAAATTATTCCTAAATGTGTAATAAAAGTCAATGGTGTTATTTTAGGACAAGTACAGAAATTTAAGTATCTGGGCACATGGATAACATCAGATGGAAGATGCATAACTGAAATAAGAAACAGAATTGGACAGGCAAAAACTGCATTTTATAAAATGAAAAACATCTTGTGCAATATATCCTTGTCATTGAGAGTTAGAAAAAGAATTCTTGATTGCTACATACATCCAGTTTTAACATATGGCTGTGAATCCTGGACAATCGGTAGGCAGGCCAAACAATTTTTAGAGGCCTCAGAGATGTGGTTTTACAGAAGAATGCTTAGAATACCTTGGACATCCAAAAAGAGCAACCAAGAGGTTTTGAAAGAGGCGGAAGCTCGAAGTCAACTTATCACAGACATCAGAAGGAGACAGTCATCATTTTTCGGCTATGTTATGAGAAGAGGGGAAATAGAACATGTTATGACTACTGGAAAGATCTGTGGAAGGAGGAAGATAACGAGAGAAGATTCTTGACAGTCTTGGCATGGAGGTGTGTCGGCACACGAACTGATATGTGCTGCAGGAGATCGTGGATTATGGAGAGGCATGATCGCCCACGCCAGGCACCTGATGATGATGATGATGATGGAGGGATAATGATGCTTGGGCAACATTTGGTCTTTACAATATTGTCCAAGCTTTGAGCGATGGAGGGGATTTGTGAGTTACATGCCTCTTAATAGCGCAATATAATACTATCGTCTGGAAAGACGGAAAGGTGCCAACTAATCAATCAGCTAAAAAATAAGTTGTAATGCTTGGGTCATCGTCTTCTTATTTGCGTTCGGTTTCGTATGCTCAGATCAGACCATCAGGTGGGTTGCCTCTATGAACTCGCATGTCAGCTGCAGGTCCGGCATGGTTTCCCATCAAAGAGCGCTGTCTAATTTCGTTTCGGCGGGGAGAAAAAAAAATTACACGGTACAAATATGGATTCACTGTGACGTCACTTCCGCGGTTTGCGTCTGGAGAAGTTGGGGTTGATGTTTGAAACGACAAGATGGATAAAAACGGCTTTCTAGACGCTCTGACAGGTACTGCTTGTGTTCACTAGTGCTAAATATGTAGTTTATGTTTCCCGTATGTGTTAAACTGCGTTCGCGTTACGTTTGGTTTTCTTTATCTTTTAGCGTACTCAAGAAATCCTTGCCCTGAAATCCCGGCTGTCTTGGAGCAGTACTTGAACGGGATAGCCGCCAATGGCGAGACTCTGTAAGTTGCATTGTTTACGTTGATTAATTCTTTCATTCATTTAATTCAGGCATAATGCATTTAATTATGTACTGTAGTGATCGCATATAGTGAGGCACTAGATTGTAATTTTGTTATGTTACATCTAGTAGATGATCTACTGTTTTAGCTGTTTCTTTGACGAAACTGATTAGGAATTAAATTAATGGCTCTCCTCAAAACTTCTACCCCCGCAGTATTGCGGCCTGAAATATCCGTTCGGTGCGCAGTCCAATAAAAAATACGGACTTGTCGGAGTTCCCGCCGAGAAACAAATTGTGGCAAAACTAGGAGTACCTTACAATGTCACGAGACGCAACATTGCACACTATTGTCATCATCATCATAAACCACTTCTGCCGTTAGGCGTCGGGGGGAGGAATAATTTGCGATCCAGTGCACGTTGGGGGCCACTGGCTATTGTCATGCCGTGGAGGCGTAGAGTGTCTTTATTGTTGTCGATCCATGTTTTCCGCGGCCGTTTTCTTGCTCTTGTAGTTGATCTTCTGAGATGTAGTGCTTGTGATGGTATTTAATATTGCTGCTTCTAACGAGATGGCCAAACCACTTGATCTGCTGTTTCTTGATGAATCTAGTACAAGGTGTCATTCCCACAATTTGCCTGATAGTTTCATTATTCACTCAATCTCGCATGGTTAGGTTGGCTGCTTTTCTCAGGCACCCCATCTCGCAGGTGGTAATTTTGCGTATATGGGCTTTAGATAGTGTCTATGTTTGGCACTGGTAGCTTAATGTTGGAATAAATATGCTAATAATAATCTGTCTCTTTGCACCTATGGTTATGCTTGTATGTCTTAATAATGGTGACAATTGGTATATAAGTGCACTTGCTTTCTGACATCTGGTTTCTATTTCTCTGTCAATTCTACCATCTTCTGTGATAGTAGCAGACGATAACAGCGACCGGTGACAATGTCAAGCGTTTTCTGCAGACGATACTAGCAGACGATAAAAGCGACCGTTGACAATTTCCAGACATTACAGACGATGACAGCGATATGGCGGGTATACAACGCGCTCCCTCGCAGATTAGCAATACTGTTCCTCCGATTGAGGACCTAATTTTCTTCTTCTTTGTGTTCACCAGCTGTACACTCTGGCGTAAAGTTCTGGTTGTTCGTCCACTACTGAACTGCAGTCATGCTCCAGAACCTGAGTGTTGCATGTGCATCAGTTTTACAGATCTGATTCAATTGAATGCAGACTGCTGGTTCCTTGCCTCTCAGGCAGATGCACTCCGACTTCAAAGGAAGCTCCCCAGTTAGTCGACTCTTACGACATGCTTTTGGGGAGGCAGTGGGTCTATTCTTGTTTTCCCCACAATAGGGCCCCGGAACCCACACAGGGGAGGACCTAATTGCGGTAGATGTCAGACTTTTCGGCATGCGCAAAACTCGATTAAACTCACCGCGAGTGTATCCCCGCGCGGCTATGCGCGGCGCAGGTAGGGAAAGGGGGGGGGGGCTAAACTAGGTGCCTGGGACTCACGAGCAAAGTAATTGGAGGAAGTTGCAGGAGATGCGGTAGCTGCCACTCGTGAGTCCCAGTCATCTAGTTTAACCCCTATCCGCGCCGCACGTAGCGGTGCGGGGGATACGGTCAGAGGTGAGGCATGGTCACAGACACAGGTCCGCAAGTAACATCGCTGAGACCCTGTTAGAGCATTTGTTTCGTTTTTCTGAGCCGATCCTAGATTTGCCGCGATTTGTTCGTCGGCAGAAAGTCCGACAATGGAAAGTGTCAACAGTTGCTATTATCGTCGTCTGCAGTGTTGCCTGCATCTCTTAGAATTGTTAGATAATCAGAAACAATAAGAAACTGGTCCGCAAGTAACATATCGCTGTTAGAGCAATTGTTTCGTTATACGGAACCGGCATATTTTTAATTGGACTGCGCCCCGAACGGATATTTCAGGTCGCAATACTGCAGGGGTAGAAGTTCGGAGGAGAGCCGAATTAATTAATTCTTGAGAGAATGACAGAGACAGTGGAGTGGAGCCAGTTAGTAGTGTAGTGTAAGTGTTGAGTACCACTTCTTTTTTGACTAAGTTGTTTGTTCTTAGTTATCAGTATTTTTAGCGCTTTCAGTTGAAGACTGTAGCTGCTAAATCCCGTCAGTTGTGAGAGCATCACTTCACATCCAAAAGAGGTTTGGCATGGCATGAGTTGGTAAAGCTTTTTTTTGTGTGTGTGCATTGGATGAGGAAAGAGGCTATCCTCCGAATAACGGGCACAAAAGATGGCGGCCAATGGCAACCAAAAACAAGGCCTCAGTCACGTGTAAATTGCACACTTTCGGCAACCTAATTTGCGGTTTTCCGGCGACTACCGATACCACTGAGAGTATCCGACACACCGCTCATGCGATGTGGATTAGGGCTAAACTAGATGGCTAGGACTCACGATCAACGCTGCAGGAGATACGGAAGCTGCTGCTCGTGAGTCACAGCCATCTAATTTAATCCCAATCCACGCCGCGCGGGGGATACTCTCGGCGGTGGTCGCTGGAAAACCGCAAATTAAGTCGCTGGAAGTGCGCAATTGACACGTGACTGGGGCACTGTTAAGGTGTTTTTGCAGCCACCATCTTTTGTGCCCGTTTTTTTGGAGGATAGCCAGGAAAGATTCAAAGATGGGAAATGTACTCTTGTTCACTTTCCCCAGATGTAAACTCTGGCTGAGAGTTGTGGTTATTCGTCTACATCTGGACTTTAGTTTTGTTCCAGAACTTGAGTTCTGTGGGCATGCCACATTTTTCACAGATCTGGCTTATTTGTACGCAGAATGTTGGTTTCTTACCTCTCAGGCAGACACACCTCTGACTTCGAAGCAAAACCCATATTTGTCGACTTTTTTGACTTGCTTATTCATTATTGTAGGAAAGGGGGAGTGGGGCAGGCATCCAGTGTTTATTTTGTTCCTCTCCTAAAATAGGGCCCTGGAACGCACACAGGGTATGAATGTTAACATGTTTTTTTTTTAGTTCCAACAATAAACATCTTGGCACTCTTCTGAATACCTGTCCCAAATTATTCCATCTTAAAAATCCTATTCAGTGCCTCAAGAGGTCATATATTTGAAAATATGAAATTTATACACTACCAACTATGCTTCATGTTATTATATAATTTCATTTGAACCAAACTCTCGACGCTTCAATAGATCGAAAACTATTCCTCCCCACGGCGCTTAGCTTAATGTCTAAACATTGCTATCCATCTAGCAGTAACAGCAGAAGTGGAAACTGATAATGATGGCCTAAATGTTTTTACTACATAACCTCTTAAGGCTCTCAGAGGGATATTTTTCGCAGTGAATAATTTGGGACTGGTTTTGGAAGTGTGCCAACATCTTACTATCTTTTCTGTGTCTTAGTTAACACGATTTCTGATTTACTGGCTAAAATTTGTAATAAAGTAGAGACAAACTGCTAGTTGTAAGTTTCTTCTTCATCTCTTCTTCTAACAGACTATTAATTGTTGAAATTTCCTAGAGTTTAAATCCATAATTATTATTGCATTTAAATAATCGCTTTTTATGTGCTGATTATTGGTGACATTGTTTCTTTAAAGATATCATTGGCCACTCTTGAAGCCCTTGCTTTTTGCCAAAATGGAACAGGTGATTGGAGAGCTACAAAAGGGGTTGAGCTCCGAAGTTATCCCTGAGAGACCAAATGTGGAAAATGTTCCCTTTGATGTGATGCATGCTCGCATAGTGGAAGCATTCCATAAATTTAATGGGTAAGCTATGTGTACCTGTGTGGACATGTTATATGTTTGAAGACAAGCATAACTGCACAGCTCGATTGTGAAAGCATTCCATAAATGTAATTGATAAGCTATGTGTACCTGTGTGGACATGTTATATGTTTGAAGACAAAATTAACTGCACAACTCGTCAGCTTGTTGAATCATTAATTTCTTGCTGTGAAGTGTTTTTTTTAATGAATTTTGATCATAGATCTCGTCAGTTGTTTAATGTTATTACCACTTACACATTTGTAGATGTCAGGTCTTGTCAGTTGTTCAATGTTATTACTGACATATTTATAGATATCAGATCCTGCCATTTGTTTAATGTTATTATCACTTACACATTTATAGATGTCAGGTCCTGTCAGTTATGTATATTTTCGCTGGCATATTCATGGCCAGGTGTTCCCAATTATATATTAGGTTGTTAATGACAGCACATTTCAATGCTGTGTCTTGCCATTTATATTCTGATGTTGTTCATGACACATGTATAGATGCCGGATATCTTTTAAATCTCTTGGCCTAAATTCTTTTGTATACCAATGCAGCAGGTTCTGCCCCGAAGTTGTTGTATCTAATGGATGGTTTTGCCCACTGTTGTGTGTCATGAAGAGGTCAAGTCCCTTCCATATTGTTCTGCCCTCTCTCTCTCTCTCTCTCTCTCTCTCTCTCTCTCTCTCTCTCTCTCTCTCTCTCTCTCTCTCTCTCTCTCTCTTTAATGATTCATATATATGTTTTGAAATGTGCGCACCCTCTGTGTAGTAGATACCAGGTCCTTCTAGAGGGCACTTCTAATACGGGCATCAACACTGGTAGATGCCTCATGCTTCCTTTATGTCAGACATGACACCTTGAGTTTGTTTATATTCGTCCAATTCTTCTTTTGCGTTCATCTGAAGGTGTAATTGTGTTGTAAGGCTGCGATATTTGTGCATTTCGCCCAAAACGTGTGACTTCTGATGGCATTTGTTGACTGGGTTTAGCCTTCCCAACGTCAGATTCAATCCACTGATTTAGCCCTCTTTTTAAAAAAAAAGTTAATGCCTATAAAAAATAAAACCACTGACAAAGAAATTCCAGTGGGTTAATTAATGGTAAATGTTATCCACAGTACTCCGTTTACCATTCAGCGATTGTGTGAGCTGCTCATGGACCCCAAGAGACACTACAAACGCAGTGACAAGTTCCTCCGAGGACTAGAAAAGGTTGTATGAATGATCACATGACCAGTACTGTACTTGAATACTTAACATTTAACACTGCAGCACTTAATACTTAATTGGTTACTGTTTGTGGGTGATTTATCATCATCATGTGCCGTGCCGCTAAGCGTAGGCTGCCATTTTTCGCTATCTGGCGAGATCACCAGAATCACAGATCATTTCAGTGTTTGTGTCACACCCCATCGATCTGGTCAGGCCATCCAGCTATTTTATCTCTGCCTTCCTTTTACTATCTGCCTAGAAATCTTGCCGGTTGTTACCAAATTCTCGAGTCCATCCCTTCTCATAACATGCCCAAGAAACATTGACTGCCTACATGTAATTATTGTAAATTTACGGCTTTCAACTGTCTCGGTGAGGACTGCTTCATTTATTGGTCTATCCATCCATGATATTCTTTGAATTGTTCTCAGTAACCACATCTGTGCCACCAGTAAATGTTTTACAGCTCGTTTACTTATTGTCCATGATTCACATACATGTAACAACACAGGTTCTACATAAGCACTGACAGTCTTGTTCTCATTGCACTTGACATTTTCTTGTTGGTGGGAATCTTTTGCATTTTGCTACAGGCAATGTTTTATCTTTTGATTGCTTAAGAATTTTACCATTTGCGCCTATTTCACACTTTGATATTTATTTCTTTTTGGTGGGGACCATATTTCTGTTTTCTTACAGTTGAATTCCAAGCCTAGTTACTCATTGTGAACTATTACTGCATCCATCAAATGCTGCAGATTTTCTTCCCAACATTGGGTAATTCATTAAGTTGTATTGTGTGCTATATAGCCGCGGAAAAATGGATTGACAACATTAAAGGCACTCAACAACAGAAGTGCTTTATGATGATAATAGCTTGATGTAGGAATATTCAGTTGTGTTTGAATGTATATCACAACTCTGTGTGCATATTGTTGTGGTGAAGAATCGACACCACTGCAAATGAAAAATAACATTTTGTGAGATGTGTGTTGAAAAAAAATATGTTTTGAAATTCCTGCTTCATAGCCTTCTTTTTTGTGTGTCTCCACGGCAGTAGGGTTCAGATCCTTGAATAAATCAGACAGACATATTGACCAAAGATGCCGAATTGCATCTCCGTTGTAAACTGGCGAAATTAAAAATACGGATGAATGCAATAGGGTTTGAATAGAATAGCACATTTAATCATACTGGACATGTATCTGTACCATTGTATTTAGAATGTAATCATTGTAAATTGATAAGGATATAATACTTGTCAGTTGATAAGGATGTAATACTTGTCACTTGATAAGGATGTAATACTTGTCAGTTGATAAGGATGTAATACTTGTCAATTAATAAGGATATAATACTTGTCAGTTGATAAGGATATAATACTTGTCAGTTGATAAGGATGTAATACTTGTCAATTAATAAGGATATAATACTTGTCAATTAATAAGGATATAATACTTGTCAGTTGATAAGGATATAATACTTGTCAGTTGATAAGGATATAATACTTGTCAGTTGATAAGGATATAATACTTGTCAGTTGATAAGGATTTACTACTTGTCACTTGATAAAGATGTAATACTTGTCAGTTGATAAGGATTTACTACTTGCCACTTGATAAAGATGTAATACTTGTATGTTTCTTATTACAAAGACATTCATGTTTGTTTATGTGTATTTTGTATTTATAATTGCAGAATGTGCTAGTGGTCAGCACTGTGGATCCATTTGGAAGGTATGTGCTGTGTTGCTGAATATTAAATAGCTTTGTGAGTAACAGGTTGACCAAGGTTGAGGTAGATAATGTTGATCAGGGTTATGGTAGTTTAACATGTTGATAGTTTATGCACACCTGGGGCTTGAAGGATAATAAATTGATAATAATAGTCTTAGACTAGGAACTGTTGAGACACACAGTTGAATTCTGACATTGACCAGTGGAAGGTTCATTATAATTTAGTTTTTGCCAGCAAATAAGTAACTCATGAAATTTGTCAGTATCTCAGACAGCTGGCTATGGATATCCCCAAAACCTTAGACAGACACTGATGTGTAATGAACCCTTTATAGTGTACATCTGTGTACACACACTGTCCAGAAAGCAATGGCAAACTACTGGACGTAAATTTGCATACAAAAACCACACAACAGCCAGGGGCTGTTGTGGTTGGTTCTGCAACATCCTGTAAAGGATACGCAACTAACCTGTGTACACACACATATAATGAAGACATAAACATCTGTTGGGAATAGCATTAGAAGGATACAACAACACACTAGACAACACAACATCAAAAGCCTGGAAACGAACATGTCACCTTCAAATGACAACAGACATTCGCTGGGGGAACAAGTATACTTAAATGCATGATCAAGAAGGCGCCCCATAAAAAGTGTCTTCACAAGCCATGTCTTTTGTAAACCTTAAACCCACAACTGTGGAATACATAATTTTTTATTATGAATCCTGGGGAACACCTTGGAAAGTTTTTACCATTTGAAGTCTGATACACTAGTCTTTAGATTAGCTAGGCTTTATTATAAGGGCATCCATCTGCTCAATAGCGTTGGTTGTAGAGACTTGTTCCCAGCCTGGTACCATTTATGTGGTTATTGTTTTGCACATCATTTCCATGGTTATTTTGCTGAGTCCCCTGAGACTGGTTGGGGTAAGGGGTGGAAATGTTTTCGTTAATAGATTTTAGGAATACCCCAACCCAGTAGAACAAGCAGGTGTGAAATAAAAGTCTATATGGGATATAGAAATGTGTTGTTTATTCTCATGTTCCTGCCTTGATGCCCTTTGTTGTGTCATCTTGTAGAAATGTTGTCTCTGAGGTTGGCAACAAGCACTTAGTCAATGGCTTGGATACAGTGGGGTCACCTTTCTTCCCTCGGGACTCCAGTATCACTTCAAACCTGCCACCTGTCCCTGGATGGGTCACGTCTGCCCCGTCTGTGACCTCTCCACACAGTGTTGCACCTACAGCAGTAGCAGATCAGAAACAATCACAGGTGAATTTTTGCTGCTCTTTTAGGTGTTTTTATAGACGTTTATTAAGGTCACCTGTGGTATTTGTCTGAGAAGAAATTTACCTTCTGTTCATTTGGTGCTGAAAACGTTTTCTAGCTCAGAGAGTGACTTTCCTTTTCATTTATGCCTCATTGTGTCGCAGGTGCATTCTTATGTTGCAGGGATGTCACGCTTAATCAGCGGCCACGAACAAGTAGTATTTTACCCATTGTTGTCACTGGTCAGCGATATTGCGTGTTCTGTATTCCACAATGTAAGCGCTTTTAACGGTCCCAAAACATGTAGACTTGGCCCTAACCCAAACCCCTCAGCCTATTTCCCCCAAGAGAGTGCAGCCTACATCCCACGACTGCATGCAGCCTATTATATACCCTGCATACAGTCATACGATGCGACCTAGGGTGCATGCAGTCATACAAAGCGACCTAGGGTGCATGCAGTTATTGGATGTAGGTGGGGGGAGGGGGTTTGCAGTTAGGGCCATTTAACATTATGGATAGTCTCAAGGCATGGTGTCCGCCTCGAGTGCTGAGGACCTGGGTTCAAACCCCCTTGAAGGCTGGGATTTTTTCACCTGCACTTTGAGTAATTTCCCCTGGTCTCTGGGTAGTAAGATCGAACGCCTGTGTGTATTATTGCGTACATGAAAAATCCCTTGGCAGTTGGAAATCAAAAGAGAGTAGCCTGACGGCAAAATTTGGAGTTGAAAATCTACCCAAAGTATTCAGGATCCTCGCCGGTGCTACGGAGCTCGTGCCCTGCACTGAGATTCTTAGAAAAGACTTGAGTCAGAAATAATACGAAGCGCTTAATGGGTTCCTACCATTGTGCCATGATGTTGATTAATCGTCGAAACCTAAACCTTCTGTATTCACAGATTTTGCTCTGCTATGTGTCATCAAACGAATATCTGATCTGAGGACGTATAGCTGACATGAATTAGTTATTTTTTTTTTTTCTAGCACGGCTTGCAGGTGTAAGAAGAAAACCATGGATCAGACTGATATATTGAATGCCCTCAGAGAAACAAGTTGATTCAATGAATCAAGTGATGACCTAATCAGCAGCCTTGGCAAGACTGCATCAACAGGACGTCAAAAGAAGTGCAGCTAAACAACTGCCAAAGAAGAATTATAAACCGCTCCAGAAGTCTTGCCCAGCTTTAAAAATCTGTGACTCAGTAACTCTTAATAATTGTGTCTTATAAAACATGTAGTTTTGGCCTTATTTATAGCATATGGAAAAACGGAAACTGATTCACAGCAATCAGCATGCTTACAGTTATCGAGTGACGGGAACTTTTCTTGCATAGATGTTTCACTCTCAGGTGGTCATCTCCACCATTAGCCTCCCAAAGAGTTAGATAAAAATAATTTTCATTGTATGCGAGATAAGCTATCAAAATAATCGCTGCACATGTGAATTTATTTCCACACCATCTCCATGTGGGTGTGTCAATTAAGTATGTTCTATTTTTGAAAAAAAAAAATTATTCAGGGGGGGGGGGGGGGGGGTGTACACAAATTATTAGTGAAACAAAGAACTATTTACGGCTTTAGGAAAACAGCAGCACCTGTGCTGTTGTAAATTATAAAATCTCAAATACTTGGGAAATCTAAGGCTATTGCAAAAATATGTGCTAATCCATACCGAAGTTTTTAAGGTATTTGTTCAGGTGCCAGGCGTGACTTTTAAAATGCACCTTTACGTGCTGAGGGATACACTGAGAAGGAGATCAGAGTACATATTTACTTGATTAATTCAGTATACACCAAGGATAATCTGTTGACTAGAATCAGGTTGTTTCCCTCCTCAGCCTTCATCGCATGACTCAGCGGTTACAACCAGCGTGGTATCTGGTGTGGTCACCTCCCTGTACGGCGAACCGCCACAGGCAACTCAGGCGGAAGAGGTGGTTGAGGAAACTGTGGTATGTATCCTTACACTTATCTCTAATTATTATGATAACACAGGCATTTATAGAACGGACCATTCTGATGAAAATATATCTCTATATTGTCTGTTCCCCTTGTTGCTGAACCTATTGTCCTCATTCTGATGAATTTTATTACGTCGGTATTGTGTATATATTGTACATACCATCTTTTCTTCTTTTTGTGTAAAATCAAGAATTTATTTTGACTTTTGTTGTTGTTGTTGCTAACTGGGGAATAATAGATTGTATGGTAAAACCTCGTTAACATGAATTCCTAGTGGCTAAGTTCATGCAACAACAAAAAAGTCTGCTAACTGGTGACTGATAGATGTATTATGAAATAATATTTCCCTGCTGGTATTAAAATTGTGTTCATGTTAACTGAGTGTACATCTTGAGCCTGTCGGGACTGATAGAATGATGCATTAAGGAATGAAACATCCCTGCTGGGACTACCCAGAATTCCATGTTAACTGAATGTACATCTTAAGCCTGTGGGGACTGAAAGAATGATGCATTAATGAATAATACATTCCTACTGGGACTTCCCAAAATTTCATGTTAACTGAATGTACATCTTGAGCCTGTGGGGACCCATAAAAAGATGCATTAATGAATAATACATTCCTACTGGGACTTCCCAAAATTTCATGTTAACTGAATGTACATCTTGAGCATGTGGGGACCCATAGAACGATGCATTAATGAATAATACATCCATTCTGGGACTTCCTAAAATTTCATGTTAACTGAATGTACATCTTGAGCATGTGGGGACCCATAGAAAGATGCATTAATGAATAATACATCCATACTGGGACTTCCTAAAATTTCATGTTAACTGAATGTACATCTTGAGCATGTGGGGACCCATAGAAAGATGCATTAATGAATAATACATCCATACTGGGACTTCCTAAAATTTCATGTTAACCAAGTGTTCATCTTGAGCATGTGGGGATTGATAGATGTATTAATGAATAATACAGCCCTGCTGGTACTAAAATTTGTTCATGTGAACGAGTGTTCGTCTTGAGCTTGTGCGGACTAATGAGGTTTTACTGTATTTTGTTATGATTTATCTTAAACGTTACTGTTGACCCA
The DNA here is from genome assembly GCA_905116865.2 of Candidula unifasciata. Lineage (NCBI taxonomy): Eukaryota > Metazoa > Mollusca > Gastropoda > Stylommatophora > Geomitridae > Candidula > Candidula unifasciata. The sequence goes on from CAJHNH020003246.1 coordinate 313,699, forward strand.
GGTTACCATGGATACAAGTGAGAGCTCCGTAGCCGACTGTCGCGAGACTGGGTCAGAAGACGGCATGGGCAGAGAGGATAGCAATACGTCGTCATCTTCATCCTCCTCATCAGAGGAGCTGTCAGCAAATGACACAAGTGAGTGGTCATTTTCATCACTTGACCTGTTGCTAGTGTCTGTGTGCAAATGAGATCTCTTTAACCCTGTCATTCCAGTAATGCTTACTTAAAAGGGGTCATGGCTCTTTGGGAATTCCTGGAATAATTTAAAGAAAAGACCTTTAAAAAAAATGGTGTACACAGGTCATAAATAATTTTAAAACAATTTATCTACATTGTTTTGCAGAAAAAATATCCATTACAAGTATAAAATGTTGGAATTGATTAATTACCCCTTATAAATATATAAGGCGTTGCGAGTCCGATTCGTAATTCTCAAGTACCACGATCGAAACCCACTGCTTGCTCCATGGATTCTTATCATGGTATGGGGCGTCGCAGGTCGACCCAGCCTAAAATGGGTACCAGGATGGCTGTCCTGGGGAAGTAAAGACAGCCAGCGTAATGCTGACCACATTACCCACCCAGTGCCGATTAGTCTGTAAAAATATGGGACTCTTCCCATATGCCTGATGCGCCTAAGGCGTGAAAAAGAATCTTTACTTTACTTACTTACTATATATACATTTATAAGGGAAATAAAAAAATACATTCCCCCAGGCCTAAAACACAGTATATATGGGGTGGCTAATACTATGACTCTGACCTCGATCACCGAGGCTTATGGAAACATTTGACACCAACTTGGCTTCCAAAATATCATTTGATTCATAAGGCCTGCATGTGTTCTATTTAATATTTTTGTGTTAAAACATTTGTCCATCAGGTGACAACAGTCCCGGTGTACCAGCAGCCGACACTGACACATCTCACACAAGTCCCTGGGTTTCTGTCCTTGCTGAGGGAGAAGACAAAGTACATGTGACATCATCTGTTGCTGCCGGTGTTGATGATCAGTCTGCCGGAGTCACAAATGTTGATTCCTCGGACGAGTGTAACAGATCTGCATCTAAGATGTCACCACAACAGGCAGTTGGTGTTGGAGGGACATATTCTATCTTGTCCTCTAGTGGAGTCAACTCAAGTAGTGAATCGAGTGAGAAGTCTAGTTCATGCGTAGACAGAAGTAATTCACTTGAGAGTGAATCAAGTGAGAAGTCTAGTTCACATGGGGATGACAGCAGTTCACTTGAGAATGAATTGATTGCAAAGTCTAGTTTGCGTGTGGATGAAAGCAGTTCACTTAAGAGTGAATCGAGTAAGAAGTCCAGTTTCCATGTGGATGACACCAATTCACCTGATAGAAGTAATTCACTTGAGAGTGAATCAAGTGAAAAGTCTAGTTCAGATGTAGATGGCAGTAGTTTACAGCTGCCTATGGACACATCCTGTGTACAGCTCTTTCCTCTGCACTTCATTCTAATTCCAGCAGAAACACACGTATGAATCCCTCATCGCCAGACTCTCCCTCAGATTCTCAAGAACCCCAAGCTAAGCGTCGCAAGTTATCTCATGAAATGTCACATGTGCATGACTCACCCAAAACCTCGTCAGATTTTCCAGTTTCCTCCAACACCTTAGGTGATGTTGTGGCCTCGTCAGATTTTCCAGTTTCCACCAACATATTAGGTGATGTGGTGGCCTCATCAGATTTTCCAGTTTCCACCAACACATTAGGTGATGTTGTGGCCTCATCAGATTTTCCAGTTTCATCCAGTACATCCGGTGATGTTATTGTCCCATCAGCTTTTCCAGCTTCATCCAGTACATCGGGTGATGTTACTGTCCCATCAGCTTTTCCAGCTTCATCCAGTACATCGGGTGATGTTGATATGTCACTAGACTCTGACCCCGTATCCACAACTGAATCAAACATGACCTCTGAGCTAAATCCAGCAGATCTTCTGTGTGTCCAGGACACTGATGTCCATGGTGGACTTGTGGATTCAGAGCTAGGAGTACATCCTGAGGTACATGAGCCTGGCTCGGAGGGTCCAGAATGTGTGGCATCGCCACCGTCCCAGGAGGCATCATCTAGTGACAGTCAAGGGTTCGATGCCACTGTTGAAAGCCAGAACATAGTGGATACAGAGGCAACAAATGTGGAGGGATCTGCAAAACTGGATGGGTTTGACCAGGCAGGAGAATTTCGGAAGACTGAAGAGCCAGAAAAAGAGGAAGAAATAAGTGAGGGTAATTTAGTGGACCCACAGAGTTAAATATCTACTGTGTCCTGGAATAAGGTTTAACCATTCTAGTTTCATAGTCTGTAAAAAAGAAGAACAGTTAATGGCTGTTGTAAATGATATACTTTTGTGCTGTCATGTAATGGTAGATAGTTAGAGGTATTCATTGGCTAGGCCACTGCTGGCCTTTATCTAGTCCCCTAAAACTAGAGAGGTCTGAATACTTGTCCTCTCCAGTTCTGGCTGCTGATAGCTTGGTCAAACTTCCAGCCTGGACAGTCGGCTAAACTAGGTTGTGTCTTTGCTATTTTTATCTTCTGCTGGATTGTCTGTCAGTGCCGATAATGTGTGACGAGACAGGCTTGTCCGGAAATCTCCTAATTTCCAGCAAGAACAGACTCTTTGAGTGTGGATTGGACACTTGGTGACCTTTCATACATTAATGTTAAAACTTGACAGATCTGAATACTGTGGGGGGAATGGTTCCCAAAAGGTGAGGCAGGGGTAGACCAGCAGGGTGTAGAATGTCACAGATATGGTATCCTGAGCATGAAAGTTCTTTGCGTTCACTGGCTGTAAACTCTGGCAGAATGTTCCGATTTTTGTTGTTTACTTCTGGGTGTGAGTTTTGTACGTGTGTCCATTTTACAGATCTGGCTTATTTTTATGCAGACTGTTGGTTCCTTGCTTCTCAGGCAGATGCGCTCCAACTTTGAAGTAGGCATGCCTAATCAGTCATCTTACTACTCCCCCCGCCCCCCACAAGCCATGTGTGAAAGTTCACAAGATAGGAAAGTTGGCAGAACCAGGTGAATTTACAGCATGCTGGGATGAGAGTGGTGTTCTGTAAAATTAAAAAAAACACTCATGCATGATGATGATGTCCTCCAGTTTTTTCACGGATGGGTATGCCCACAAATGTGATCAGCAGTTGACCATTGTTGTCATTCTAGAATGCCTGATTAGCTCGTCTGGTGCTGTGAATGTACAGGATAGAGCCGTCACCAGATCTGATAGGTGAATGTTTAGGATGGGATACTGATAGAAACGTCACCAGATTTGATATTTAGGCGAAGCAGAAAGTCCAGGATAACTTTTATTGCATGGGAAAATGGATGGTGCCACTTTTTGGCTTTTTTTAGGGCAGGCGGGGTCCCTTTAGATATGGAAAGGGGGGGGGGGGGGGGGTGGGGGGGGGGGGGGGGGGGGGGGGGGGGGGTAATGTGAGTGAGGGGAGATAACTGAAGATGCTAGCAGACTTGGACAGGGAATGTGAGTAAGGGGAGGTAACTTGAATATGCTAGCAGACCTGGGTGGGGAATGTGAGTTTTACTTGAACTTGTATAGTGACTGTTTCTGTTGTAGCCTCTGTGGCAACATGTGAACAGTATTAAAATAAAATTGGCACTTCCTGAAATTGTTAATCATACTTTTTATATGGCTGTTCTCATCTACCATTCATACATCTGTACTGTTCACGCTGTTCATATACAAAACTTGAACGATACAGAGAAGATTAGCATGGCCCCAGCAAGGATTGCATGCATGTTCATGAAGGATTCCATATTTTTAGGGTGTCTGTGGTGAAGTGGTCAACCGCTTGGCTCACACTTTGAAGGTCATGGTTCATTCCACAGCTGCGCCTTTCAGTTCACAAGTGCAATTTTTATGGAGATCGCTGGTTATCGCTGAAGCTACTAAGTTTGCGCTGCGCTCCTGGCAGGCGGAGAGAGACCAAGCCATGTGGTAGAAAAACCTGATGCAATGAAGTTGATCCTCTTGACTTTAGCCTTTTAACCTGTAACCATACAGGAGGCAGTCAGCTGTGACATCCATTAGGCTAATTATTAGTCTCAAGTACACATTTTTTAACATCTTCACTGGCCATATCAAATAACACCACTTTTGAGGCATCAAAATAACAAGCCCACGTACATACAAAGCAGCTGACAAACGCGCTATTTGTACCAACTTTCTGCTATCAATGACAGACACAGATAGACCTAGAAAACATATACGCAACATAACATTACAACATGTGAAATGAGATGTATAAGAAATAGGGCGGGAACAAGAAAAGACCACTAAAAAACCGAAGAATAATAGTAGACACAGTACTGGTGAATGATTCCATAGAATATCAAGAAAACAAATGGTTTGGTCATCTGATCAGAATGGAACTAAATCAGCTGACAGCTAGAGTGTCTGACAAGAGAACAGCAGGCTACGAGGTCAAACAAGACACTACAGAAATGCAATACAACATTAACAGGTAAGCAACTAGCAACAAACAGGAAAAGACACACAACTCCTCTCTGTGACGTTTTGTCGGCATAAGTAGTAGGACCAAACAAGAAGACTGCCGAAGTCTGCTGCACTTTGTCATGCAGTCAGTGCCACACTGGCAGACCTTACTTTCCAGAATATTTCCAGGTACCGTAATTCTCCAAGTATAAGATGCACCTTAATTTTGCGACCGGAAATGGGGTGGGGGGGGGTTAATTACATAATGATCTACTACCGTTCTATAAGACACACATTGTTTTAATACCCTATATATCTTGGGAGAAAAAAGTACATATTACATTTGGGGGAAATACGGTCTGTTTTAGGTCTGGAAGCCCAGTGTCAATTTTCAACAGGCTAGCATGCTGATCAATGTGATAATATGTCACACACACTCACATAAAAAAAAAAGGTACACACCCACACACAAGGTTACACACCCACACACAAGGGTACATACCCACATGTAAGGGCACACACACACAAATGATCCTGTCAACATGCCATGACAGCATATCTTCCCGTCAGTACTTCCTTAACTTCACTCTGATCTTTTTGAGGGAAAAAATTTTGACCTCATTCAAAGAGCTATTAGCTTCAGTTATAATTAAGGTCCTTGGTTTTTTGCAGTTGTCTTTCTTTTTTTGTGGCATGCAGTTGTGCCTTGCTATTACTTTTTATGCATGCCATCCAAGTCTGTCCAGCACCTGGTCGGTGGCATTTTCATTGTGGTGAAAGAGGAGTTTCTTTAGGAGTCCTGATAAGGACTAGGCTATCATTCTATCTTGAGCTTAGTCTGCTGCTGTGTTTAAATATATTTTTCTGGTAACAATGGCTCATACCAGAAGATTGGCACTGGCTCTATCCAGAACTGATAGGATCACAATGTTTGACCAGTTCCCCCAAAACACAAGACCTTTCTAATGCATTCTTCTGTGAACCCATTCATGTATGAGAACACTAGCTCCAGATATTACAAGTATTCTCTTGTAAACTCACTGTATGATTACTCCAACTCCATACAATCTGATGTATTGTCTCGTGAACTCACTGTATGATTACGCCAACTCCATACAATCTTATGTATTCTCTCGTGAACTCACAAGGATTTCACCAACCCCACAGTCTGATGTATTCTCTTGTGAACTTACTAGCCATAAGACTATACCAGCACCACACAATCTGATACATTCTTTCGTGAATACTATGACTACACCAAAACCAACTTCCACACAATTTGATGTATTCATTCATGAATACTATTTCTACACCAACTCTATACAATCTGATGTATTCTTTTGTGAATATTATGACTTCACCAACTCTATACAATCTGAGGCATTCTTTTGTGAAAATTATGACTACACTAACTCTATACAATCTGAGGTATTTATTCTCTCTCAGACTCCACACAATTTGATGTCTTCTCTCTGACATCACATTATCTGATATGAATGTTCTCACAGACTCACTACTTGAGGATTAGACAGACTGAACAATTTACACAATCTCATTTGATAATCACAATTAACAAGCATCATCTCATCTCAACCTGACACTCATCAGTCAGCTCAATGAAACAGGGTAAAACACAACACTCAACCTGACACTCATCAGTCAGCTCAATGAAACAGGGTAAAACACAACACTCAACCTGACACTCATCAGTCAGCTCAATAAAACAGGGTAAAACACAACACTCAACATCTGTAACAAACAATAAACAAAAGTGATAAGTTTTATACACAATCATGAGTTATGTACAACACTACATAGAAAAGTATACATGAATGTCGGTAAAGACTTTACAAATGTACAAAGTATCAGTAGTTGCAGTGCTGCCTATGTAGACACTTGACCTCTGTGGTAACTGGTTTACAGGTCACATAGTTGAATGTGTCATGTAACTTCAAAGTTTGAGACATAAAACATGTAGGTTGGACAGCAAGGTATCATAAATAAATAAATAGGAACGGAACAGAACAACGTAGTTGAAGAACTGATCAGGATGTGAGAATTGTGTGGTAGACAGTACTGAAGAAGAACATAGGATGTTTTTAAAGGGCGGAGTGGTCTCGAGGTATGGCATTGGGTGCTGGAGGTCCTTGGTTTAAACACCGGTAAGGACTGAGTATTTTTCATGTGGAATTCTAGTAATTTCCCCTGGTCTCTGGGTAGTAAGACCGGACACCTGTGTGTATTGTTTGCGCACATAAAAAAATACGTTGGCAGTTGGAAATCGAAAAAGAGTAGCCTGATAGCGCTGGCAACATTTTGAGTTGAAAATCTACCTAAAGTATTTCAGGATCCTCGTGCACTGCGCTGAAATTCTATGGACTTAGGCTTCAGTTAAAAGTAGAAGGGAGCACTTATGGGTCACACCTGTGTGCCATGATGTTGATCCGTCGAATAAACAAACAAAATTCTGAGAACGATTAGCTTGTCAAGTTTAGCAGCTTATGCCCTGAGGTTTGACTTTTTTAGGACACAAACCTAGGACAGAGGGAGGGAACGAGAAACTAGAAAAGAAAGAAAAAAATGAACAAAGAGATGAGAATTGAGCATGGATAAAACTGAACACAACATACAGACACACAGGTAGTGAACAGACATGACACTAGACCAGTGGCTCTCAACATTCCTAATGCCGTGACCCTCTAATAGTTGCTCATGCTGTGGCGACACCCCCAACCATAAAATGATGTTTGTTGCTACTTCATAACTTCAGTGGATATGTGTTTTCTGATAGTAAAATAGTCTTAGGCAACCCCTGTGAAAGGGTCGTTCGATCCCCCAAAAGGGTCGTGACCCACAGGTTGAGAACTACTGCACTAGACTATCCTGGAGACACATGCCGAATGAGTTGAGTTGGAGTCTCATCAACACTACTGCACTAGAGTATCCTGGAGACACATGCCAGATGAGTTATGAGTTGGAGTCTCATCAACACTGCTGCATTACTTTCTCTTGGGAAGTAAATGATTACTGTTCTTTCAACAAGGATTAATGTAGTTACAATGTTTTGGGAGCCGCTGTGGTGTAGTGGCTAGGTTCACCTGCTAACCGAATGTTGTAGGTTCAGGTCCTGACAGAGCTGGACTTTGAAAACCAAAATGACCTTGGCTTCCAGGTCGACCCGGCCGTAAAGCGGTACCAGGTAAAGTCATGGGAAGTAAAGGCGCCGAGTGCTGATTGGTCTATAAAATACAGGTCACAACACAAAGGTGTGGAAAGGGGTTCTTTACTTTTACTAAAATATCTGGACTACCTGACTGTACAGTGTTTGTCACTGACAGAAGACGTCAGGTACGAACCAGCCAGTCAATGAATAGTGTCGCAGGCTGGCTGGTAGCGTCTTAATTACACTGGCTAACTATCAGATGACGATGTCCTAGATGGGCTGAGATGGACCTTCGGCCCCAGAAATTCCTAGAGGGGAAAAAGGTCACAACCTGAGGACTCTTGAGAAAAAATTTTCTTAGTACAACAGTCATGTAAAAGAAACAAACTTGTTTGTGTTTTAAAAAATACACTTTAAAATGTTTTTAAAAATAAATACATAAAGAGAAGTAATCAGTAAACATGAGCAGAGCAGAGATTTAAATAGAATACATCCCCTTGAGATGTAATAAATCTGGTAACTAAATATGGTGCCTCATATCGTGCCAGCCAATCTGCGACATTACAATTTTGACTGACTAGCTGACTTTCTACTCTACTAGGACATCACACAAGCGATAAACACCCGATGACACAAAGTGCCACCATGCGGATGAGGATCGCCGTGGAGAGGTCCCAGAAACCGCGTTCAGACATTTGGCCATATTTATGGCCTGCCTATATTGCGGCCCCCGGCAAAAGCCAGGGTGGAGCTTCAAATAAAAAATTTCATCCCGAAAAGGATGATGGAGAATATTATTACAGGCCTTTTTAAGATAACTGCCTCTCCCACACTGCTATTGTTAGTAAATATAATCATATCCTCCTGTCCTAAACACTGCGTAGGTGCAAACAGAACCAGTACTGTTAACTACGCTTATCAGGGGCTGGCCAGTGCAGCAATGCCAATTTAACATCTTCGCTGGGGATGAGTAATGGATGGCGATGCCGGTTTAACTTGTGTCTCGGGGCCAAAGGTTTCCGTGTGTTTTGTCCTAGACTGCATTCTAGATTAGAGTGAATCTTTTCAGTTTATGATATCACAGACTGACATGTCAGAGGATACCATCGCTGACTTGATTAATGTATGAATGATGTCACACAAGCCTATCAGTGAATGGGATCTCCTATCTAATGATAAAGGTCACAGACTGATATGTCAGTGAAGGCCACAGTAGTCTTGTTAGTAAATGTATGAATATGACACAGACTGAAGAATGAACAGCAAACAGGGGTCACAAATGTGCTGACAAATGTCGCAGTGACATTTAGGTGGATGATGTCAGAGTGGCCGACGTGACAGTGACTGTCATAAATCATAATCTCATCATTAGTTGAGCATAAGATCAAAAACACAATGTCCTGGGATATCAGCTGCCTCAACAAGAGATTAGTTTAATATCAATGACTCATGTGTACGTTTGCCTAGAACACCATCTTCTTGATCTTCAATAACTTCCCCAGACGCTGTTTGGTCGTTGCCAGCCCTTTCTTTGGCTTCTTGGCTGTGGAAGAAATGAATCAACAGGAATTTTTCAAGCAGCTGTCAGATATAGTCTTTCCTAACAATGTTTCACACCCATCAAAATGATGACTATATATACAAACACTTAACTGTGGTCTTTCCTAATAATGTTTCACACCCATCAAAATGATGACTATATATTCAAATACTTAACCGTGGTCTTTCCTAGCAATGTTTCACGCCCATCAAAATGATGACTATATATACAAACACTTAACTGTGGTCTTTCCTAACAATGTTTCACACCAATCAAAATGATGACTATATATACAAACACTTAACCGTGGTCTTTCCTAACAACGTTTAACACCCATCAAAATGATGACTATATATACAAACACATAACCGTGGTCTTTCCTAACAATGTTTAACACCAATCAAAATGATGACTATATATACAAACACTTAACCGTGGTCTTTCCTAGCAATGTTTAACACCCATCAAAATGATGACTATATATATACAAACACTTAACTAGGAGACATGACTTAATATATCCACTTTACTAATAGATACCCAGGTCGACCCAGCCTTAAATGGGCACTGGATACAACCCTGGGAAGTAAAGGCTGCCGGCGTGATGTTAACCACATCACCCACTGAGTGCCGATCGGTTCTATAAAATATATGGCTAGCCCTATATGCCTAATACACCTGAAGGCAGGTAAAAGGGTCCTTTACTTTACTAACAGATATGACAAACTATATCCACTTCACTTATAGATATGACGAAATAAATCCTTAGGCAGCCATTAAGGATGGCTAAACAAAGGGTCTTCTCAACTTATGACTGAGTTCTGTTACAACTAAAAGGACATGCTGGTTGTAAGTCAAACTGATATTATTAAACACTATTTTAATTCAAATGACTTACACAAATTTACATAAAATAATCTATGCACACATAATTATTGTACATATGTAACTGGGAGACGTCAACACTTGTTTGTTAGGAGGCAGGATATTGCGCAAAGCTAAGATGTACCGGAATCACCAAGTTTGGGTAACCTTGACATTCCCCTTTTCTAGAAGCTTTGTTAATAACAGAGAGATATTTTGCAAATGAATAATCTATAAAAAGTATTTGACGTAATTGTTGACGTGCCCTCTCAAAGTGAACACAGTTGTACTGGCTTTCTGAAAGCTCCACGAGGACAGCTCTCAATCTAATTAGTATTTTTAGGTGCAGAATAAGATGATGAAATCTTTAGCAATTGAGATATAATTAGAGAATCCCACGTAAAAAAGCACACAGTAAACATGTTGAGACGTACTAGAAATTTATAGAAGAGAAGAAAACAAATACCACGCATTAAAGCATCTCAGTATAAAAGAGTGAGAAACAATTTGGAGGAGCCTTCAGTTGTCGAAACTTAGAAGAGGAGGGACTATTAATATTGACCCTCAAAGAGCTTTCAGTCATCAAGACTTGGAAGAGAAGGGACTAGTAACATGGACCCTTGCAGTTGTGGAGATGCCTGCTCAACACTAGAAGGAGAGGAACCAGTCACATGGAACCTCGAAGACAGACACTAGAGAGGAGACATAAAACAAGACATCGAGCTACAAAGACAACACACAAGATACATGGTCAACAATTAGGTAGGAACACTATTGAGATGCTAGAGTCAACGATTAAGCCATTAGTACTAGACAGCACTAGAAGCCAGGTGGCAGTTACAGACACTAGAACCAATTAACAAAGTAACTAGAGATGAAAAACACAAAGCGACCTTAAGAGTATGTAACCATAGAGAGAACATGGCATTATTCAGAATACCATTGATGTTGTTTGTGACATTTCCGAGGTATCACAATAAAGACAGTACAGAAAAGAAAAGTTGTTTCCAGACATTATATTTTCAAGCATCAGTCATGTGAGAAGATGCAGCTAGCAAGATATCATCGCCACTATCGACAAAACCACCTTTCACCTCATCTATACCCATCCAATTGACTCCTCCTGTAGCAAACTAAAGAGAACCTGGGAGTGACACCAATGTACGCAAAGAACAAAGCTGTGCTACAAAAATGTGAAAAATACATAAGAACTCCACCGGGAGCATGCACAGCAGGGTTCCACGGGTCATCATTAGAAAGATCCTTCTTCAACGATTGTTTCGACCCGCTAACTTCCTAGACGATCTTTACCAAATCAGTTCCACGAACTTTTATGATCCTACCAATGCAGGTATCTTTCTTCCTTTTTGTGTGTGTGGTCGTAAGTGTAGATGGTAAGTCGAGGAGAAGGTGTACAGTAAACAAAAAGAAATGATTACAAATACCTTCAGCCAACAAGCAAATGTGACTAAATATGTTAAACAAACATTAATATACTGACTGGCACCAGAGAAGCAGAAATTAATATAACTAAACATAACTTCAATAAGATACCAATAACACCCCCCCCCCCCCCCCCCCCCCACACACACACACTTTGATGAGAAAACTGGAGAAAGAAAAGAAAATCCATTACAAGCAAACAAAAAGTAAAACAAGGGAACCCACACTCCAAATCACAGAATCCTGTCTCCACTGGGGATTGAAGCCAGCCTTACGATTTGACAGGCACACATGGCAACCACATCAGTTGTTACATGAGAGAGAACAACTCTATAATCTGCTCTCAACCCACCCACCACTATTCAAAACATCAGTTGGTACATGACAGAAAACAACTTTCTCTACAATTACAGCTCTCAACCAACCCACCACTATACAAAACATCAGCTGGTACATGAGAGAGAACAACTCTCTCTACACAGGCAGCTCTCAACCAACCCAACAGTATACAAAACATCAGTTGGCACATGAGAGAGAACAACTCTCTCTACAATGGCAGCTCTCAACCCACCCACCACTATACAAAACATCAGTTGGTACATGAAAGAGAACAACTCTCTCTACAATGGCAGCTCTCAACCAACCCACCAGTATACAAAACATCAGTTGGTACATCATGAGAGAGAGAGAAAGCAACTCTCTCTACAATGGCAGCTCTCAACCAACCCACCACTATACAAAACATCAGTTGGTACATCATGAGAGAGAACAACTCTCTCTACAATGGCAGCTCTCAACCAACCCAACAGTATACAAAACATCAGTTGGCACATGAGAGAGAACAACTCTCTCTACAATGGCAGCTCTCAACCAACCCAACAGTATACAAAACATCAGTTGGCACATGAGAGAGAACAACTCTCTCTACAATGACAGGTCTCAACCCACCCACCACTATACAAAACATCAGTTGGTACATCATGAGAGCAACTCTCTCTACAATGACACATCTCAACCCACCCCTCCCTCTTCCCCACAAGTACAATCTGATAAGCAAGTGTTAATGAACCCATCATCAATCAGCAGATCCTTAACACAATTATACACTCTTCACAGAATGCAAGAGAATTCTCCCGCTCTAGCCAATTCTCCAGCCTTATATGCTTTCACAGTCAATGCATCTTCCATGTCTTCTCTCCCCCTCCATGGAGGCTGGAATGCCTTGTTTTCCAGAATCTGTACCCTCTGTCACCATTCTTTCCTGGCCACCATATTCCCAAAACACCTCAGCTTTCCGGACATGATGCTGTTTTGGCACCAGTTTAGTTTTTCTCGATCATCTAGGATGTTGGTGCTTCTCTTCTTTGTCCACAGTTATCTAATAATTGTTATGTATTTCAGCTGAAAAGCTGTGGGGGTGGGGTGGGAGATTGAGTAAAACTCCAGGGCTCACATCCAAAGCTGCCACACAAAATAAAAAATCAATCATCATCATCATGTGCCCCGCCAACTGGCGTAGGCACTCATGCGTCTCCACAGATCGTGATCCCTGTTACAGCTCTCTTGACGATATCCCTCCATGCCATCGTTTCAGGCCATTCAGCATCATCTTTCTTGGTCTGCCTTTACCCCTGTTCCCACTGATCTTTCCAGTTGTCACAATGTTCTCCAATGTCTCTATTCATTAGCAATAAACTGATAAACCAATTAAATAAAAAGATACAGGATCAACAGATGAGAAAAGAGCAACATATTAATCCACTTCCTGCCACTGATGAACTGGGCATATGGTTACTTACATTTGGGAGGACTCTGACTAGAAACTCCTGCACACGGATCAACCGGGCGTTTGATTCCTGGCCGAAATGCATTGACTGGAAATATAAACAGACGTGTGAACTCGGTGGACACAATTAATTCAATGTTAATTCCAATATCTGTAGGTACGTTTATGTCTTCAATAAAGAAAACAAAATGATTTCTCAGCTTTTTGTGCGTCCCTGTCAACTTATTGCAGGATTTAAAATTTAAAAAAAATTAAAAAACATGTGAAATTGGAACAAAATTATTGTAATTGTAGGCGTACTCATTTTGTGGTAAAATAGTCAATTTATCTTTTATGAAGGATCCCCTGGAAAGTACAAGCTCACCAGCGTGATGCTAACCACATCAGCCACCTAGTGCCAATTGGTCAATAAAACTATGGGTCTAGCACCTTATACCTGAGGCACCAATGCTGTAAAAATGGTCCTTTATTTATGAAGTTATGTTAGATGCAAATCTTCTTCTTAGTGTTCTCCGGCTGTAAACTCTGGTGGAAAGTTGTGGTTGTTGGGCCATTTCTGGACCTTGGTCAACTCTGGTGGAAAGTTGTGGTTGTTGGGCCATTTCTGGACCTTGGTCAACTCTGGTGGAAAGTTGTGGTTGTTGGGCCATTTCTATACCTTGGTCTAGTTCCAGAACTTGAGCTTTGTGTGCAAATCCATTTTACAGATATGGATTATTTGTATGCAGACTGTTGATTTCTCACCTCCCAGGCAGATGCACTCCGACTTCGAAGGAAACTCTCCTATTAGTCGCCTTGTACGATGTGCTTGTTAAGGAGGCAGTGGGTCTATTTTCTCCCAGAATTCTTCTCCCCACACAGGAAAGTTACATATCCTTTCTGGCTGTTTGCAATTTCGCTAGGCAATTTTACATTCAGTAGTTGGCCGCTGTCTCCTGAATGGTCGGCTATTAATAGCACTGTCAAAGCCAGCACAAGGTGATCTGCCGCAAACGGCTCAAAAGCAGGGATGGGAAGGGGGGGGGGGGGGGTCATTCCAAAAACATAATCAATATCTGAGAGAGAAAGCACACTGTCCAAGAGAATGCAAAAACACATTGTCTGAGAAAGAAAGCACACTGTCCAAGAGAATGCAAGAACACATTGTCTGAGAGAGAAAGCACACTGTCCAAGAGAATGCAAGAACACATTGTCTGAGAGAGAAAGCACACTGTCCAAGAGAATGCAAGAACACATTGTCTGAGAGAGAAAGCAAGAACACAATGTCTGAGAGAGAAAGCAAGAACACACTGTCCAAGAGAATGCAAGAACACAGTGTCTGAGACAGAATGCAAGAACACATCTGAGAGAGAAAGCAAGAACACTGTCCGAGAGAATGCAAGAACACAGTGTCTGAGACAGAATGCAAGAACACAATGTCTGAGAGAGAAAGCAAGAACACAATATCTAAGTCAGAAAGCAACGACACACTGTCTGAGAGAATGAAAAAACACAATGTCTGAGAGAAAAAGCAAGAACACAATGTCTGAGAGATAATGCAAAAACACAATGTCTGAGAGAGAAAGCAAGGACAAACTGTCTGAGAGAATGCAAGAACACAGTGTCTGAGAGAGAATGCAAAAACACAATGTCTGAGAGAGAAAGCAAGGACACACTGTCTAAGAGAGAAAGCAAGAAGATGATCAGTATGTGAAGCTGGAAAAAGCAAGACTGACAACCCACCTGGCTCATCTAAGACAGTGAGAAGATGATCAGTATGTGAAGCTGGAAACAGCAAGACTGACAACCCACCTGGCTCATCTAAGACACCTGAAGGACCTGGCAGAGGCTGGACCTCAAATTCCTTTTTCTCAGGCACTTTTGGTTTTGCTGACTTTTTTAAGAACTTCCTCTCAACCTGAAAGGTTAGAGACAGAGCACAAAACAACATCAGGAAAGCATTCCATGAATAAATAGATTTAAATACTCATTAATTAGGTTTCTAAGAGCATGCATCTTTCCTACTGTAACTTACGCCTGTCAGACCTAGACAATTACTAAATAAGCTGAACAGCACATTTTTTTCTTTTTTTTTTAGTATCCAGAAGCCATGAGTTGTTAACCCTCAGGCTCGGTATTATGGATATTGCAACCCTTCGTCGTTGATTCCATGATAAATACCGTAAATCTGGGAGAAATGTGGCTTTTCTGCCTAACCCCGGGCGTGAACCCGGACCACAAGGAGTTTGTCACCCGGTTACCGCAAAATCCGGTTTAGCCAACTACGCCAGTGAGCCGGGCAAACAGCACATAAATGCTTTGAATACAAATTTTATAGACAGGTTTAAAGAATACCATGGGTAAAGAAAAGAACAAATGCATCCATACTTCAAAAACTGAATACTGAAGAAGACTGGCTATCAAAGATGATAAAACACAGAAAACTGAAATATTTTGGTCACTTGAAACATCACAAAAGTTGAGAGTGAACAATAATCGAGGGGTTTATGCCTGGGAAGAGAGGAAGAGGAAGACCAAAGAGAAGATGAGTGCAAGATATGGCAGATGATCTCCAGATGGGTGTATCGGACGCAGGACTGCTTGCTTGTGATCTAGAAGTTTTCCGGAAGGTTGTTATGGAAGCAAGATTCTGCAAAGGACAGGCTACTGACTGACAGACACACTCATTTAAGAGAATGTGAAATCTCATCTAAATGGTGTTTAACCTCAGTTGTAAAGAAGTCATGCTGTTTTGAAACTTCCTACTTCACTCATACGCTTGTAGGACTGACAAGCATGCATCACCATACTAGATCTTCATTACCAGATGAAATTTTGTGGGTTTCACCCCTTCATTGACCCAATAATGGATACCAAAACGCTGCTCCTATTTAGTACATGCCAAAAGTGGGGCAGCCATCTTTAAACTGTCATTATGAATCATCTTGTTTGTCTGCATTGTGATGTCATGTGTCTAACATTCTTGACATCCTTAACAACAATGACATGGTTACTGTAACTTTGATCACATTTTTAAGGTTTACATTTGAAGCCCTGTCATACAGTACAGAAAAGATCAGAACCCGTTATCTCAAAGCTGTCATTGCAGATCAGACAAAGAGAGGAGGATTCTGCTCAAGTAATGTTGCCTGTGTCTGGAGGGTATCTCCAAGTCAAAAAAGGGTGTTGGCTATGGGAATTCTAATTCTTTTTTTTTTGCTGGAACCTCAGTGCTTAGCCTCTCTTCACTGAGTCATCTGACGTAGACTCAAGACAGAGTTGTTGGCATATTGTTAAATGGGGTTGGTTTGGTTTTCAATCCTCTGGAAAAGGCTACTTTTGCAGTTGTGATTTTTATTCTAAACTTTATACCATGCAACAGACATAATGACTGTGCCAACATTGCTGTACAGTTTCAGTTTCATGTGTTTAGCAATTTTCCCATTTACCTGGATTCTTTCCATAATTTCTGTTTTGTTGTAGTTATAACTCCAGTTTCTTATTGTCAAACACTCATGCATTTAATAAATACTGCAGATCACGTTTTTTTTTCCATCTTTAATCAATAATGTATCATTTGCACGTTCATTTACTGAAGTTAATTAAGCTCTCTCCGCGAGAATTACCCACAAACATGCAAATAGAAGCAACAACATGATAGACTTACGGGGGGATTTTCTGCCAGCTTGGCTGCTGTTGTAGCTAGTGTGCTTGCCAGAGATTCTTTCTGCACTCCAACTCTGTGTTCCCTGTCAATTTTCACAGATCCTGGTTCAATTCGAGCTGCGTGGAGAAAAAGAAAAAGGCCAATCAGATAACATTTGTCAAACATCTCAGTAAATGGCTGCAAAAAATAGACCAAGGCATACTCTGTTATGGGGTCAGGGGATGTTGTTGAACAGGCTGACTGTTTGCTAATGTGCCAGCTTATTTACCAAGATGCACAAACGGAATAATAACCACAATGAAATAAAAGTGACATATTAGTTTCAAAGTGGCAACATATGGGGTACTGTACAATGTATAGCCAGGTTTCCTTAGGATGCTGAGGCCAAATGTTAAAGATATAATTAGGCACTATCTGGTGTTTGATACACACAATCAATAGCTGATCACACAGGGCACATTTCTTGCAATAT
This sequence comes from Candidula unifasciata, assembly GCA_905116865.2. Lineage (NCBI taxonomy): Eukaryota > Metazoa > Mollusca > Gastropoda > Stylommatophora > Geomitridae > Candidula > Candidula unifasciata. The sequence continues at coordinate 331,102 of CAJHNH020003246.1, forward strand.
AAAAAGTAAACTGAAATTGTGGACAAGCTACCGGTTACAACTCTACAGTCTAATGCAATGAAGATCAGGTAATTTTAGCCGAGAAAAAGGCTCGCCTCTATCTGTGTGTGGATGGTGCAGAAACTTTTCTCTCAACCCTGTATCAAAGTACCACCATCATCAATCAATCAGGTGCCATCTCCACATTGCAGGTTGGCCACAATGGTTCTCCAACACATTCTGTCTCTTGTCTTGGTTGTACACTCTCTCAAACTGCTGTTCACCCATCTTTTGACGTTATCCTCTCATGTGTATCACTGTCTAACTCTTGCCCTCAACCTTTCCCTTCATTATGGTTTTAAAAAGAGTGTTATGTTTTTTTAACGTGAAAAAAATATTTCAATTGTCTTTTTCCCTTCAAATTATTTAAAGTGATTTTCATTTCACTGGCTATCCCAGTAGACTGGAGACCTGGTCTGTGCAAAAGCACACTATGAAGCGGCACTTCTCAAGTAGGAAACCCAGTTTTGTGACCTGAGTGGATTAGTATGGATACAACCAACATCCATGGATAACTTAGGCATAGTATTGTGTGCTGCTGAGTGGTCTTGAGGTATGGCATCTGCCTTAAGTGTTGGAGGTCCTGGGTTCAAACCCCAGTGAAGGCAGGGATTTTGTCACCTGGATTTCTAGTAATTTCCCCTGGTCTGTGGGTAGTAAGACCGGACGATCATGTGTATTGTACCCTAGTAGACTAGAGACCCGGTCTGTGCAAAAGCACACCATGAGGCAGCACTTCACTAGTTGGAAACCTAGTTTTGTGACCTGAGTACCCCACTGTGGATTAGTATGGATACAACCAACCTCCATGGATAACTCAGGCACAGTAGGTACCCACTGCTGTTATGTGCTGCTGAATTTTCCTGGTCTCCAGGTGGTATGATCGGACGCCTGTGTGTATTGTTGTGCATGTAAAAAATGTCTTGGCAGTTGGAAATTGCAAAAGAGTAGCCTACCGGGGCTGCCCAAGCAAAATCTACCCAAAGTATTTCAGGATTCTCGCCGCTGCAAAAGAGTTTGTGCACTACGCTGAGATTCTTCAGACTCAGGCTTGAGTTATAAGTAGAATGGAGCACTTATGAGTTACACCTGTGTGCCATGATGTTGATCCGCTGACCAAACATAAACATAAACTGCTGTTGTCTTGTAAGTCTGGCAGTTGTCTCTAACAGTGTAGTGTTTGAACAAAAAAAAAGACAAACAATAACAGACTGTCTGGCATATTTCACTGTATCTAGTCATGTGCATACTGCAGCTGATTATGATGAACCAAATAAACACATTCTTAAAACTAAAATGAAGATTTTCGGGAGACACATGATGGAGAGAGATTTGGAGAAAACAAGTCTTACTGACAATTAACAAACCGGGGGTGAAAAATGGGGGTGGGGGGAGGGGGGAAGCGGCGCGCAGCGCAAAAATAAACAGATAAATACCAAGATGGTTTAGCTCAATGGCAAGAACACAGACCTGATGAGGCACTCCTGATGAAACTCTGGTGACTGTGAAATTACAACTTCTGATCAAAATCTTACTGCATGTTGGGCAAAGATAATCCTATACCTCAAAATAGAGGCCACGCTAAGATATGACTATATTTGTAGTTTCTCCCAAGGTTCCTAACATGCCGTTTTGTTTAATGAAGACCTAGTGTGGGTTCAAGAGCCTCACTAGAGGAGGGCGGAAATAGATCCACTGCATCCTTAACAAGCATGTCATAAAAGGTGACCAATTAGGGGTGTTTCCTTTGAAGTTGGAGTACATTTGCCTGAAAAACAAAGAACTAAATAGTCTGCATACAAATAAGATAGATCTTTAAAACAGATACTTGGGCAAAACTCAAGTTCTGGAACGAGACAAAAATCAAGAAGTGGACGAACAATCAAAAATTTCTGCTTCAGTTTACAGTCGGTGAAGGCTAAGAAGAAGAGTGAAGACAATACCTTCAATGAATATCAAAGTTAAGCATCATCAGCAATATAGTAAAACAACTTTCCTTACCTTTAGGATTCCAGTTATCGTCCTTCTCTGCTTTTTTCCTGGCCTTATATATGGATTCCTCCTCCTCATCAGACAGCTCAAATGATGGATACACTACAAATACACCAGAATAAAATTATCAGAAAAGTCGTCATAGTCATGCCAACACAACATGCCACCATCAGACTTAACTGTGGCAGCAATACAGATTCGATCTGGTTACAAAACAACAGCTCTAAAAAAAAAAGATGCTAAATAGCCACTGACATCTGTGTTGCCATTGAAGCAGCAATTGCCACACTGTATTGCAGGTTAAAGGTAGGCTGAAATATATGCGTCTTTTGGCCCAACACATTCGATTCCAGCAAATTTCCAATTATAGTAGCCATTAATGGCATTTTTGCTAGGTGACAGTTGGCCTAGCTGGTCACATTATTACCCCCCCCCCCCCCCCCCCACCCCAAATCCACTGTCACACAATATAACAGAATAAGGTTCTGCTGGCTTTGGCAGCTCTATGCATTACCAATGTTTTTTTTTTTACACTTGAAAAGTTAGAGGCCTACTATTACAATCCCTACCTGCTACACAATAATCTAGAACAATATCACTGTCAAAGACCTACTTGTCCAGTGTCTAAATCTATGACTGCGCCGAAGGCCGGTGACAGATAAATCTGCTAAAGAACATACCAACCCTAACGCACATGCAACAAACACACACAATCTTTAATATCAAAGACTAAGAACTCATGCAGTTTAGCCTCAGAAGTAGTACGGCTCCTTATTTTGAAACCAGGCCGCTCTAGTTTGAATATCGCTAGACTTGCCTTTACGCGTTTCATTAAATAAGCCCTGAGATCCTACAACACTCCCGTACAGCGCTGTCTCCCAATGCCAAAGATACTGCGGCACACGCAGAGTGATGGCTGAAGGTGTGTCGCCAGATGCTATCGCTACAAACAATGCATGACCTTGTTTCACTACGATCGTGAATCTATCTGCTCGATGAGATCTAAGTGAAACAAGTCCTACCTACACCGTAAAGTACTAACACACTTAGTCGAACAACAGACTGTTTTGGCTTGTCTGCACTGGCCCTAAGTTTAGTTAGGGGTCACTCCGCACACACCTGCCGATTCATCATCATCACACTCCACTGTCCCATAACCGGGACGACTCCTGACAATCACCAGATATACAAGTAAAGGTGATCCTTTTCTATGCCTTTGGTGTACTGGGTATATAGTATTAGAACTATATTTTATAAACCAGTTGTGACTGATGTGGTCAGCATCGTGCTGGCCACCTTTACTTCCCGGGACTTTACATGGTACCCATTTTAGGCTGAGTTGACTGGGAGCCAAGGTCATTTTTTGAGAGGTAAAAATCTAATTTGAACCCACAAGCTTCAGGTGATCATCTAGCCGCTGTACCATGGCAACTCCAAAATATACAAGCGCAACCTAGAACACATAAATAGTTCAAATCAGCTGAAACTGGCACCTAAATCAAGTGAGCAAACTTCCAAATGCTGATACAAAATTAAACTAGAATAAAAAATTACCAAATTCAGAATCCCTGTAACAATCTGCCATCAGCTCCTCCTCTTCATCAGCGGCCAAGGATTTTTTCTGACCGCTCCCAGCCGTGGGGGAGAATAAGGAATCTCCTCCAACCATACCACTCATTGTCAGCATCCCAGCTATTGCATCTCTCATCCCACTGGGGATATAAGACAACATACAAGATATTTATTAGGACAACATGCAAGATATGTAGGACAACATGCAAGATATGTAGGACAACATGCAAGATATGTAGGACAACATGCAAGATATGTAGGACAACATGCAAGATATGTAGGACAACATGCAAGATATGTAGGACAACATGCAAGATAAACAGGGCAACATGCAAGATAAACAGGACAACATGCAAGATATGTAGGACAACATGCAAGATATGTAGGACAACATGCAAGATAAACAGGACAACATGCAAGATATGTAGGACAACATGCAAGATAAACAGGACAACATGCAAGATATATAAGACGACATATGTAGGTCAACATAGCAGACATACAACACAATACACCAGCTATTGCACCTCTCATCCCACTGGGAATATAAGACAACATACAAGATATGCAGGACAACATACAAGATATGCAGGACAACATACAAGATATGCAGGACAACATACAAGATATGTTGTACAACACAGCAGACATACAACATAAGACACCAGCTACTTTATCTCTCATCATGCAACTGGAAACATAAGATATGCAGACAGTACATCTGCTTTATTTAAAAAACACAAAAAAACACCATACACAATAAATATAAGACAAATGCATGATATATAAGACAATATATTGCTACTGTATCTCTCATCCTACAGCAAATATATGACAACATATAAGAAATATAAGACAAGAGACAAGATATCTAAGAAAAAATACACGATACAGCAGACACACAACACAAGACACCAGCTACCTTATCTCTTATCCCACTGGGAACTTAAGACAATATACAAAATATTTAAGAAAGCACACAAGATATATTTGCGTTCGGTTTCGTATGTTCAGATCAGACCATCAGGTGGGCTGCCTCTATGAACTCACATGTCAGCAGCACGTCCTTCGTGGTTTTCCATAGCTTGCTCTGCACACTTTGCTCTTGAAGCCAGGCTTCTTTTTGAAGTTGTTGGTAGAGTGGGCAGGGCAGGTCTCAGGTGTTTGTGGTCCTGTCTGACAGGCACATTGTGGGGACTGTACAATCTTTATTTTATGCATGTGGTAGTTGAGCCTGCATTGTCCTGTTCGCAGAAGAAAGATTGTCGTATGTTGCTTTCTGTTGAGTCTGCTGATGGGATCTTGTGGAAGTTTACTGTTGGTTTGTTCTCTCCACAATTCCTTCTATTTTCTCTTGATGAACGTTTTGATTTCTGGTAATGGCAACGAATGGGTGTGTTATTTCTACTTTGTTCCATTTTTTTGCAAATCTGTCAACTCATTTCCTGGTCGGGGTCCAGTGGAGAACGCTCTGATTGTTTCCTGAGAGTATTTGTAGCTGGTGGGTCAGTTCTCTCTCCATGCTGTCTCATGGATCCCTCTGAGTCGCCTGGAGGACTGACATGCAGCCAGATAGGAAAACAATTTTGCTGTTTTTAATTTTTCTTTCCTCAAGCCCTTTGGTTGCATCAATAATTGTTTGCTACAATGCTCTAAAGTTTGTTGAGAGTCTTCCAGAGGTGCATGATGTTTCTACTGTGGTTCCCCATCTTGCAGGATGATCACTAATCCAACTCCTCAGTTTTTGTCTGCTCCCTCCAATGATCCATCAGTGTATACGTGTGTCCATTCAGGTTGTTGTTTAACTTGGTGTTTTGTGTAGAGATGGTCCTAGCATGATTTAGATTATTTCTCTTCATTCCTGATACTGCTACTGAGATGGTCTCTTTAATATTGACAACATTATTGAGATTGTTCTTTTAATTACTGATGATAGTGAGATGGTCTCTGAAAGACTGATAGCAGTATGGAGACGCTCTCTTATTCATTGACAACACTATCACATGGCAGGTTTATGAGAGGTTATGTCAAGAGTTTTGCATGGTAAGAAAAAGATGATCAGAGGATGATGTCATGGTTATGGTAACCATGCAACTGGGCATGGTAATGAGGTCTGTCCGATCACACTTTCCAGAGCCACCACAGTTGAGGTTAAAGTTGCGAGGGCTCAGGAAAGAGCTTGGATAGCAGACTGTTGGTTTGGACCCGGTTAGTAACCTCAAGGCCAGTGCGTGGGTGGCGACTGCAAAGCACCCTAGCAGGTGTGTGGCGGGTTTAGTAACAGTGACCATTTAGTAACAGGGACCATCTCTGCAGCGAACTACCCAGTGCTTGTAATTACATTAAAGGCTGATTGTATGCTCGATGTTGGGTTAGTTGTGTTTAAGGATAGACACCGCTGTCATGGAGCTGCCAAGAAGCTGTTGCCAGCGAGGCAGCACACAGATAGATAGTTAGTTAGTTGGGTTATCCTCATTGCACTCCGGACATGTCCATAGGTGCTCAGATCCTCCCCTCAGTATGAACCTCAACGTCCGATGGCTAATAGTACCAGTTCTATGTTGATTAACAAGTCTTCTGGCGTAGCTGGTGTGCGTCTCGTTTTTTGCTGTGCCGATCTTAATTCCCAAGTCTGCCATTCTGGCGAGTGATGTGGATTCACTGCCACCAAAGTCCTCTATTCTTCCCATTTCTCTGAGGGCATTGATAATATCAGCATGATCCATAGGCTGACCGTCGGTAGTGATAGCGGATCCAGCCAACCTGTCAGCTCTTTCATTTCCATCGACGCCTGCGTGTCCCGGAACAAAAATAAAGGTGACTCCACGGACAGTGGACTTCTGTAATGATTCAAGCCATTGTCTTCGCACTGAACCTGCCTGAACCCTCCGGATCATACTCATTGAATCACTGAGTATACACACGCGGGTGTATTTTTGTGTTTCAAGCCAGGCAAGCGCTTGTGTCACTGCCATCACCTCCATCGTCATGCTGCTGGTTGTCATGGAGAAGGCGCCGTTGGCTTCTTTGACTGTTCTGCCCGCTGAGCGTGCTGTAAATACCCATGCGCTTCTTCTTTGGCGTATAACGGATCCGTCTGTATAGATTATTGCATCTGCTTCGTCTGAATTTTCACCGATGAGAGCGTTGACCTCTGCATTAACAGCAACAGGATTCTCTTCTCTACATCGCCTGTTGAGTGTGACAATACAGGAAAATGTACAAATAAACGCCTGAGGCACAGGTATCCATTCTGCACCAGGTATGATGTCGGTTAGGCTGCATATTTGCCTAATAACATCTTCTGCCCGACCTAGCCACGATTTCCCCCTCTTCAGTCTGTCGCCCTTTTCACTAAAAAGCGCTTGATGCAGTGGGTGTTTCTTATCAGCACATATTTTGAGATATGCCCGAGCCCTCCACATCCTGATCCTTTGGTTCATTGTTGGAAAGTCAAGTAGATACCTCATTGCTCCACAGGATGTGTCTCTAGTACATCCAAAAATAATGCGCATGGCTTCATTTTGCACCTTTTCGAGTCGTTCGATCTGGGTAGCACTGACAGTGAGGATGGCCAAAGCGTATTCCATGGGGGAAAGGACCAGACCGTAGAATAGAGGCAGCACACAGCTCTATGACAATCTTTAATGTCCTGTATCCTCCTTCGTGAAGGTCAGCCACTATCTCATTTTCTGGAAACAGCACCCTCCATCATCACACTCTCTAGACATGTCCAGAATACCTCAGGTTCTGGGAACAGGATGCTGTTTACAAGCCAGTTCTCCTTGATGTTCAAGTCAGGCAGGATGTCAACATTTTTTTCTTGGTCTACAGTCCGCAAACAATAAACTGAACAATTTAGTGCCTGGCGTATTTTGTTGCATCTCGTCAGGTGCACACTACTCTGGTGAAGTATGCAGCTACTTTTGAATGTAGTCGATTTTGCGTTTCAGTTAGGATTCATATATTCACTTCATTAACTTAATTGCTACTGCATTATGCTCCAGACGAGACACAGCAAAATATGCCAAGCAATAAACTGTGCAATCTAATGTTTGTGTCTTCTTTTTTTCAAAAACACAAACAAAAAGCCAGAGATAAGTCAAGCAGAGAGCACTAACCTTGTATCAGTGTCGGCCCTGAAGGAGGTCTCTGCCCCATAGCCACTTGCTGTCAGGATGTCACTGATGCTGCCATTCAGCCCCCCTCTGATCATGTCAAGCTGGAAGTTGGGGTCCCCCTCATTCTTGCCAGAGCTTTCATCTACAAGTGGATAATGAGAAACACTGGAGGATCATGAGGATAAATGGACACAGAATCACAAAACAAGCACTGAAATAAGAAACAAATGGAGTTTTCACCTAGATGTGGATAATGAGAACCAACGAAAGATCATGAGGATAAATGGAAACAGAATCACAAAACAAGCACTGAAATAAGAAATAAATGGAGCTTTCATCTACATGTGGATAATGAGAAACACTGGAAGATCATGAGAATAAATGGAGCTTTCATCTATATGTGGATAATGAGAAGCAGCAGCTCAAGTCACATACCAAATGGATATAGAAAATCAGCGGAGTGGGGTGATGCGTGGCCTCAAGGCATGACGTCCACCTCGAGCGCTCGAGGTCCCAGGTTCAAGCCCCGTTGGAGGCTAGGATTTTTTCACGTGTACCTCTAGTAATTAACCCTGGTTTCTGGGTAGTAAGATCCGACGCCTGTGTGTATTGTTACGCACGTAAAAAAAATTGAAAAAGAGTAGCCTAACAGCACTGCATAGGCAAAATTTGGAGTTAAAAATCTACCCAAAGTATTTCAGGATCCTCGCCCATGCTACAGAGTTTGTGCACTCTGCTGAAGGTTAAGGAGTCAGAGTCATTACTGACATGACACTTACAATGATGATCATACCCCATGAAAAGACACTCACAATGATGGCTGTAGACAGATCATACCCCCCTGACATGACACTCACAATGATGGCTGTAGACAGATCATACCCCCCTGACATGACACTCACAATGATGGCTGTAGACAGATCATACCCCTCTGACATGACACTCACAATGATAGCTGTAGACAGATCATACCCCCCTGACATGACACTCACAATGATGGCTGTAGACAGATCATACCCCCCTGACATGACACTCACAATGATGGCTGTAGACAGATCATACACCCTGACATGACACTCACAATGATGGCATTAGACTGATCATACCCCCTGACATGACACTCACAATGATGGCTGTAGACTGATCATACCCCCTGACATGACACTCACAATGATGGCTGTAGACAGATCATACACCCTGACATGACACTCACAATGATGGCTGTAGACAGATCATACCCCCTGACATGACACTCACAATGATGGCTGTAGACAGATCATACACCCTGACATGACACTCACAATGATGGCTGTAGACTGATCATACCCCCTGACATGACACTCACAATGATGGCATTAGACAGATCATACCCCCTGACATGACACTCACAATGATGGCTGTAGACAGATCATACCCCCCTGACATGACACTCACAATGATGGCTGTAGACAGATCATACCCCCCTGACATGACACTCACAATGATGGCTGTAGACAGATCATACCCCCTGACATGACACTCACAATGATGGCTGTAGACAGATCATACCCCCTGACATGACACTCACAATGATGGCTGTAGACTGATCATACCCCATGACATGACACTCACAATGATGGCTGTAGACAGATCATACCCCACTGACATGACACTCACAATGATGGCTGTAGACTGATCATACCCCATGACATGACACTCACAATGATGGCTGTAGACAGATCATACCCCACTGACATGACACTCACAATGATGGCTGTAGACAGATCATACCCCCTGACATGACACTCACAATGATGGCTGTAGACAGATCATACCCCCTGACATGACACTCACAATGATGGCTGTAGACTGATCATACCCCCTGACATGACACTCACAATGATGGCTGTAGACAGATCATACCCCCTGACATGACACTCACAATGATGGCTGTAGACTGATCATACCCCCTGACATGACACTCACAATGATGGCTGTAGACAGATCATACCCCCTGACATGACACTCACAATGATGGCTGTAGACTGATCATACACCCTGACATGACACTCACAATGATGGCTGTAGACTGATCATACCCCCTGACATGACACTCACAATGATGGCTGTAGACAGATCATACACCCTGACATGACACTCACAATGATGGCTGTAGACAGATCATACACCCTGACATGACACTCACAATGATGGCATTAGACAGATCATACCCCCTGACATGACACTCACAATGATGGCTGTAGACAGATCATACACCCTGACATGACACTCACAATGATGGCATTAGACAGATCATACCCCCTGACATGACACTCACAATGATGGCTGTAGACAGATCATACCCCCCTGACATGACACTCACAATGATGGCTGTAGACAGATCATACCCCTTGACATGACACTCACAAAGATGGCTGTAGACAGATCATACACCCTGACATGACACTCACAATGATGGCTGTAGACAGATCATACACCCTGACATGACACTCACAATGATGGCTGTAGACAGATCATACCCCTTGACATGACACTCACAAAGATGGCTGTAGACAGATCATACACCCTGACATGACACTCACAAAGATGGCTGTAGACAGATCATACACCCTGACATGACACTCACAATGATGGCTGTAGACAGATCATACCCCTTGACATGACACTCACAAAGATGGCTGTAGACAGATCATACACCCTGACATGACACTCACAATGATGGCTGTAGACAGATCATACCCCTCTGACATGACACTCACAATGATAGCTGTAGACAGATCATACCCCCCTGACATGACACTCACAATGATGGCTGTAGACAGATCATACCCCCTGACATGACACTCACAATGATAGCTGTAGACAGATCATACCCCCTGACATGACACTCACAATGATAGCTGTAGACAGATCATACCCCCCTGACATGACACTCACAATGATGGCTGTAGACAGATCATACCCCCCTGACATGACACTCACAATGATGGCTGTAGACAGATCATACCCCCCTGACATGACACTCACAATGATGGCTGTAGACAGATCATACCCCCCTGACATGACACTCACAATGATGGCTGTAGACAGATCATACCCCTCTGACATGACACTCACAATGATAGCTGTAGACAGATCATACCCCCCTGACATGACACTCACAATGATGGCTGTAGACAGATCATACCCCTTGACATGACACTCACAAAGATGGCTGTAGACAGATCATACACCCTGACATGACACTCACAATGATGGCTGTAGACAGATCATACCCCTTGACATGACACTCACAATGATGGCTGTAGACAGATCATACCCCTCTGACATGACACTCACAATGATAGCTGTAGACAGATCATACCCCCCTGACATGACACTCACAATGATGGCTGTAGACAGATCATACCCCCTGACATGACACTCACAATGATAGCTGTAGACAGATCATACCCCCCTGACATGACACTCACAATGATGGCTGTAGACAGATCATACCCCCCTGACATGACACTCACAATGATGGCTGTAGACAGATCATACCCCCCTGACATGACACTCACAATGATGGCTGTAGACAGATCATACCCCCCTGACATGACACTCACAATGATGGCTGTAGACAGATCATACCCCTCTGACATGACACTCACAATGATAGCTGTAGACAGATCATACCCCCCTGACATGACACTCACAATGATGGCTGTAGACAGATCATACCCCCCTGACATGACACTCACAATGATGGCTGTAGACAGATCATACACCCTGACATGACACTCACTATGATGGCATTAGACTGATCATACCCCCTGACATGACACTCACAATGATGGCTGTAGACTGATCATACCCCCTGACATGACACTCACAATGATGGCTGTAGACAGATCATACCCCCTGACATGACACTCACAATGATGGCTGTAGACAGATCATACACCCTGACATGACACTCACAATGATGGCTGTAGACTGATCATACCCCTCTGACATGACACTCACAATGATGGCATTAGACTGATCATACACCCTGACATGACACTCACAATGATGGCTGTAGACAGATCATACCCCCCTGACATGACACTCACAATGATGGCTGTAGACAGATCATACACCCTGACATGACACTCACAATGATGGCATTAGACTGATCATACACCCTGACATGACACTCACAATGATGGCATTAGACTGATCATACACCCTGACATGACACTCACAATGATGGCTGTAGACAGATCATACCCCCTGACATGACACTCACAATGATGGCTGTAGACAGATCATACCCCCTGACATGACACTCACAATGATGGCTGTAGACTGATCATACCCCCTGACATGACACTCACAATGATGGCTGTAGACAGATCATACCCCCCTGACATGACACTCACAATGATGGCTGTAGACAGATCATACACCCTGACATGACACTCACAATGATGGCATTAGACTGATCATACACCCTGACATGACACTCACAATGATGGCATTAGACTGATCATACACCCTGACATGACACTCACAATGATGGCTGTAGACAGATCATACCCCCTGACATGACACTCACAATGATGGCTGTAGACAGATCATACCCCCTGACATGACACTCACAATGATGGCTGTAGACAGATCATACCCCCTGACATGACACTCACAATGATGGCATTAGACTGATCATACCCCCTGACATGACACTCACAATGATGGCTGTAGACAGATCATACCCCTCTGACATGACACTCACAATGATAGCTGTAGACAGATCATACCCCCCTGACATGACACTCACAATGATGGCTGTAGACAGATCATACACCCTGACATGACACTCACAATGATGGCATTAGACAGATCATACCCCCTGACATGACACTCACAATGATGGCTGTAGACAGATCATACCCCCTGACATGACACTCACAATGATGGCTGTAGACAGATCATACCCCCTGACATGACACTCACAATGATGGCATTAGACTGATCATACCCCCTGACATGACACTCACAATGATGGCTGTAGACTGATCATACCCCCTGACATGACACTCACAATGATGGCATTAGACAGATCATACCCCCTGACATGACACTCACAATGATGGCATTAGACAGATCATACACCCTGACATGACACTCACAATGATGGCATTAGACAGATCATACCCCCTGACATGACACTCACAATGATGGCTGTAGACAGATCATACCCCCTGACATGACACTCACAATGATGGCATTAGACAGATCATACCCCCTGACATGACACTCACAATGATGGCTGTAGACAGATCATACCCCCTGACATGACACTCACAATGATGGCATTAGACAGATCATACCCCCTGACATGACACTCACAATGATGGCATTAGACAGATCATACCCCCTGACATGACACTCACAATGATGGCATTAGACAGATCATACACCCTGACATGACACTCACAATGATGGCATTAGACAGATCATACACCCTGACATGACACTCACAATGATGGCATTAGACAGATCATACCCCCTGACATGACACTCACAATGATGGCTGTAGACAGATCATACCCCCTGACATGACACTCACAATGATGGCATTAGACAGATCATACCCCCTGACATGACACTCACAATGATGGCATTAGACAGATCATACCCCCTGACATGACACTCACAATGATGGCATTAGACAGATCATACACCCTGACATGACACTCACAATGATGGCATTAGACAGATCATACCCCCTGACATGACACTCACAATGATGGCTGTAGACAGATCATACCCCCCTGACATGACACTCACAATGATGGCTGTAGACAGATCATACCCCTTGACATGACACTCACAATGATGGCTGTAGACAGATCATACCCCCTGACATGACACTCACAATGATGGCTGTAGACAGATCATACACCCTGACATGACACTCACAATGATGGCTGTAGACAGATCATACCCCTTGACATGACACTCACAAAGATGGCTGTAGACAGATCATACCCCCTGACATGACACTCACAATGATGGCTGTAGACAGATCATACCCCCTGACATGACACTCACAATGATGGCTGTAGACAGATCATACACCCCCTGACATGACACTCACAATAATGGCTGTAGACTGATCATACCCCCTGACATGACACTCACCTTTAACAGGCCCAGACGACAGCTTCATCTTCAGCGAGGCCGGCTTCAGTGTGGACGTTGTTTTCTGCCCCTGAGACTTCTTGGGCGCCTCATCCACCACCAAGTGGTCCCCATCACTGTCACTGTCCTTCGATGTGTCTGGCACAGCTGCAGTGGCACTAGACCGCGTAGAAGCACCTGAGTCTGCTTTCGGCTTGGATTCAGAAGGTCTACCTCGAGCACGACTAGAGTCACTTTGCTTCCCTTTTTGACTTGTTCTCGTTTGTTTAGGCTTGTCACATCCTGTCGACATGGATTTCATTGCATCACCTGCATCTTTCTTGACAGCTGCCTCAGTTTTAATCTTGTCTTTTTTATCAAATGTTTTATCTTTCAACTTTTCCTTTTTGCTGAGAGGTTTTTCTTTCACCTCTTTTTTCGGTGATTTCAATCTTGACTGCACTTTCTTTTCTACATCTGCTTCTGCTTTCACTGAAGGCACCGTAGGATTGGATAAGTCTGGTCCTAACAGGACAAATTCTTTCTGTTTTAGTTTCCTGCTTTTTGTTTTTCTGTCTGTGCTGAAAGTAAGATACACAAAAACAAAATGGTTGAGTTCATTTATATCATTCATTATGTACATTAGCAGGTAATTCTGGCATACACTTGCACATATGATCAGGGCTTTTTTTAAACACAGTACTGGCACCTTTGTTTAGACAGCATTTTTTAGCACTATTGTTATAGACAGCACTCCTTTTATTTTTGAAGGGTTGCGAATTAGGCACATAGGCCTGTCTTAGATTTGGCACTTGCAGACTACAATTGTAAGAGAGAGAGAGAGAGAGAGAGAGACAGACAGACAGACAGACAGAGAGAGAGGACACTTTATTTTCAAAGAGTCACAGTTTGGGCACACATCTCGGTCTTACATTCGGCTTTCCCAAACATCCATCCAGCAGTTGTATTTTTAATAAAACATGATATGTTCATACAACAATATGCATATTATGAATAATAATTTTAAAAGCAAGCATACACACACACACCCACTAATCGCTAACTTACGAGTACGCACATATATACATACACAAACACACATATACATACACTTTTACATACATACATACATACTCATTTATACTCTCTCTCTCATACATACACACACACACTCCCACTTATACATACACACACTCTCACTAATACATAAATGACTGTCCAAGGAAAAAACAGCATAAATTGTTTTGCAGAATCACATCCATACCCTCTTTCCAAAGCTGTTGTCATGAAAGACATTCGCAAGTGATACTACTGCTGTTGTCATGTAAGACATTCGCAAGTGATATCTACTGCTGTTGTCATGAAAGACATTTGCAAGTGATATCTACTGCTGTTGTCATGTAAGACATTCGCAAGTGATATCTACTGCTGTTGTCATGTAAGACCACAAGTGACATCTACTGCTGTTGTCATGTAAGACATTCACAAGTAACATCTACTGCTGTTGTCATGTTAGACATTCACAAGTGACCTTTATTGCTGCTGTCATGTAAGACATTCAGAAGTGATCTCCATTGCTGTTGTCCTGTAAGACATTCATAAGTGATTTCTACTGCTGTTGTCATGTAAGACATTTACAAGTGATCTCCACTGCAGTCTGTCCATGATATCCCATGTCAGTTTAGACTCCATTTTTTGTTCTACTGCTGTTCTCTTCGTTTCTGAAGAGCTGTTCTCGCCAAAGTGTCACAAGGCATTATAGGAACATGTCCAAACCACACCGTTTTCTTCTTTTGATAAAGTTTGGCAGTGAGAAGCATTTACTGTCCATATTCACATATGAAATTATTTCCTATTTTTTCTCTCTCTCTCTCTCTCTTGTGCTCTAAATCTCTTCCTCCTGCCCCCTCTCTCTCTTATCCACATGCACAATTTTCACAGAGATCGACAATACTGAACATGACACCTGGCTGCCAACCAGCTTTCCTGTGTGGCTACAATGAAATTTGGCACCTTTAACTTCACAAAGAACCCCTAGACCACAGATGTTCTTTGTGTTAAATAATCCCACTGTAAATTTACTAAACAGCTGTCATGGTGCAGTAGCTACACACTTGCCTGTGGATTGGAAGGATGTGGGTTTATGTCCTGACAGAGCCCCATTTTTTCTCTCCAAAAATGACCTTGGCTTCCAGGTCAACACAGCTTAAAATGGGTATCAGGTAAAGTCATGGGAAGTCAAAGCAGCTGCCGTGATGCTGAGCTGATCCCTGGTAACGCCTTGCAGTGCCATTCTTCTCAGACTGTAATGATCTATTTCTGCCTCCGTACTGTTCACTCTCTTCCTTACAACATCTAGCTTGTCATACATAAATTCACCATCAAGTGGTGCAAAACCAGGCAGACAGACCACCAAGCGATGCAGAACCAGCCAGCCTGGCTGCTTGTGTGTTTCCCAACACACCTACACCTTGTTTGTTTCCCAACACACCTACACCTTGTTTGTTTCTCAACACATCGGCACAACATGGAGATTATATCCAAAAGTCTATAACTACCCAGGATGTCTGAAAAGATGCTTGTCACTCTGCACAGAGCATAACAGTCTCCACCATTCTCAACATGCTCTGTGAATCACTTCCAATTATGACATGTGTGTGCAGCTGGTACATAATCCAGTGTAAACACTGACTGCAGTACTTGAGGATGTTGGCTGGTATGTGCTACATACTTCTATTAAACCTAGCATGCCAAATAAAAAGATAGTACACAAACAGACACATGTGCACACACCAACACAGTGAACATAACCTAAGTCAACACTGGCAACAGACAGACACATGTGCACACACCAACACAGTGAACCTAACCTAAGTCAACACTGGCAACAGACACATGTGCACACACCAACACAGTGAACCTAACCTAAGTCAACACTGGCAACAGACAGACACATGTGCACACACCAACACAGTGAACCTAACCTAAGTCAACACTGGCAACAGACAGACACATGTGCACACACCAACACAGTGAACCTAACCTAAGTCAACACTGGCAACAGACAGACACATGTGCACACACCAACACAGTGAACCTAACCTAAGTCAACACTGGCAACAGACAGACTTGTCGCTTTACCAAGGAGACTTTTTTGTTAATGCCTTCAGAGGTACTGGTCGTATGAGTCTTTCCCTAAGTCTATAGACCAATCCACACTTGGTAGATGTCAAAAGTATGCTTACCACTTTTACTTCCCATGATTATTTCAATGTATCCATTTTAGGATGTTTTGACCAGAGAAAGCAAGATGAGTATTTTCTTCTTCTTCTTTGCATTCACAGGCTGTAAACTCTGGCAGAAAGTTCTGGTTGTCTGTCCACCTTTGGATTTTAGTCTTGTTCCAGAACCTTAGTGTGCGCACATCCATTTTACAAAATCCGACTTATTTGTATGCAGACTTCTGGTTCCTTGCCTCTAAGAGATGCTTTCACACACATCCCTAATTAGTGGACTCCTATGACACGCTTGTTAGGGGGGGGCAGTGGGTCTACTCTTTTTTTTTTCCACTCTATAATGGGACCCAAGAACCCACATGAGAAGATGGGTATTTCAACTAATCACCTCACGCCGGGGGTGCAAGCAGACTTGCCACTGCACCACACAGCTCCAAACCAGACTAAAGATCAACATGTAAACACCACAGAATCTGTGCTTCACAGCACAAAAGCCCTACCTCACCATTTTCCCGTTGGATAGTTTGAACTTGAGGCACTGTGGCACTTCCTTTACAGGAGATGTCTCCGACTCCTGCTCAGTCTTCACTACCTTCTCCTGTAATAAACTCTCTTTCAGCAAACTCCTTGAAGGTTCTTTCCCTTCTGTGTTCTTCTTGGAGTCTTTCTTGTTCCTTCTGCTGCCTCTTTCGTGTGGAGAAATCTCTGCGACAGGGTCTTCCTTGTCCGCAGATTGTTTGCTGACCTTACTGTTCTTGGGTGCTGCCTTTGTGGCAGATTTTCCAACTGCATTTTCGTGGTCTGCCACGTAGGCCCCAGCTTTTGGGATCCTCACCTTCAGACTTGCAGGCAGCTCATCCTCATCGTCCTGGAATCAGAAATGTCAGAAACATTTATAAACCTAGCCTGCTACACACAACACAAATGACAACCACATTTACAAACCTTATGTGCCAAACTACAGACTTCAACCATGTTGGCCAATCCAACCTAGTCACAACACAGTGGACAACCATACTGATAAAAACAACCTGTCACAACACAAAAGACAACAACACTGACAAACCCAATACGTCACACCACAGACTACAACCATGCTGACAAACCCCAACCTGTCACAACACAGGAGACAACCATACTGACAAACACAAACTGTCACAACAAAGACAAACCTAGACCACCAAAAGTCCACATATGCTACCTTTACAGCTACATGTTTATTTCAATGTCTGTCCAAACCTAAATATATACACCATAACAATAGTGTTTTCTACAGTTTATTATAGTCACTGCAACAGGCACTTTTTCCACGGTTTGCTAAAGTCTACAAAAACACAGTCTCTCCCCCCCCCCAACATGGTTTGTCCAAGTATACACAAACCTCACAGCAAAAGCTTTCCTTAAATGGTTTGTCCAAGTCTACACAAACTTGACTGCGACATATTTTTCCACATGGTTTGTCCAAGTCTATACACAAATTTCACAGCAACATTCTTTCCCCCATGGTGTGTCCAAGTCTAAACTTCACAACAATAGCATTCATACTATAGTTTGTCCAAGTCTACACAAACTTCACAGCAATAGTTTTTCTTCTATGGTTTGTCCAAGTCTACACAAACTTGACAGCGACATGTTTTCCCCCCAATGGTTTGTCCAAGTCCATATACAAATTTTACAGCAACATCCCCCCCCCCCCCCCCCATGGTTGGTCCAAGTCTACACAAACCTCACAGCAATAGCCTTTTTCTTTTGGCTTGTTCAAGTCTACACAAACTTCACAACAATAGCATTCTTCCTATGGTTTGTCCTAGTCTTCACAAACTTCACACTATAGTCTTCCTTCTATGGTTTGTCCAAGTCTACACAAACTTGACAGCGACATGTTTTTCCCCCAATGGTTTGTCTAAGTCTACACTAACTTTACAGCAACAGGTTCCCCTGATGGTTTGTCCAAGTCTATATACAAATTTTACAGCAAAATTTTCCCCCCTATCGTTTGTCTTGAAACTGTGCAACAGGTGATAATGTTTCCTAGGGTCTTAGTCTAACCAGACTTACTTCAAAGTTATATATGTTTTCTCTGGTTTCCCTCTCTGCAATTTTTAAAGTTTCCTTTGTATGCTGATCTAACACGTCGAGAACTTCTACTGTCTTTGATGACTTCTTTGTCTTTTCTCCCTTCCTGCGTCTGTTTTCTAGTTTCTTTGGACTTGCTGTCTTCTCCTTAAATTTATAAAGAGTTTATGAATGATGTTAGCAGAAAAAAATTAAATAGTATAAAAAAATGAAAGGGAAAAACTTAACCAGACAAATAAACAAAATCGAACTTAATAAAAGCTTATAAAAAGAACTGTTTAAAGGCAAGAAAATTAACTAAAAAACTGCACATGGTTCTATTTTATGACTGGTTATCTCTCTACAGGGAAGTTATTTACCCACCAAACGCAGACCAAAACCATCAGTGAAGTTTACAAAAGTTTGTAAAGAGATTGTAGAAGTGTAGTTAGAATAAATCAAGGAACATCTAAACCATTTAAAGTAATATCCGGAGTAAGACGGGGATGTTTCTTATAACCACTCTCGTTTATCACCTACACTGACAGTATAAGCAAGGATGCCAGGCCCAGGAACGAAAAAAATAGTAACATCAATTAACTACTCTTTGCTGACAACCAAGTATTGATACAGCCATGAATTTGCAACATCATCTCACATCCATAAATGAAGAATGTAAATTTAAATAACATGAGAATCAACACTGAAAAGACAGAAGTAATGTCAATAGAGAGGAAAAAGCAGAATTTAAATATAGCATCACAGCATACAAATATTAAACAGGCATCTGAGTTTAAATATCTTGGAACATTATTTACTAAAGAGCTTGAAGCAGGACCTTAAATCTCCCTCGATACTCAAAACAGTTAAAAAGAGAATGTAAAGAAGAAGAAGAAGTCACCTTTTACAACATGCTTGTTCAGGAAGAGTGGATCTAAACACCACTCCCACCCCCTAAACCCCAAATGGGGCCCTGGAACCCATACGAAGAGTTGGATAGTCTGCCATGGCATAAAAGGGAACACTAAAATTTTAAACAAAGTTATTTGCATATCCTTTACAGGACGTTGCAGAACCAACCCCAGCATTTTTGTGTGTGTAGCTTTTCTAGGCCAATTCACATGCAGTAGTTTGCCATTGCTTTCTGAATGATCAAAACCAGCGCAGGACAGTCCGCTGCCAAATCGCCTGCAGCTAGGGTCGAACTGGCACCCCAGCATTACGAATCATGTTTGTAACGCCTTAGCCGCTGATTAACAAGGGAGACAGCAGACAAAATGTTGCAAATACTGTGGTCACAGACGACATGTCACCGTTAGGGAAGTCAAGTAACAGTACACAACCCTTTACATGCCTTCAGGCAAGTAAAGGTCCCTTTTCCCCACCTTTAGGCGTATAGGTCATATAGGGTTGGACCTATATTTTATAGACCAATTGGCACAAGATGGGTGATGTGGTTAAACATCCCGTCTTACGCCTTTACTTCCCGGGAATGCACCCAGTACCCACTCAAGGCTGGGTCGACCTGGGAGTCAAGGTCATTTTTGAAGAAAAAAAGTCCAGCTTTGCCAGAGAGCAAACCCACGACCTCTCAATCTGCACACCAGCGTCTAGCCGCTATGCCATAGCAACTCCCACTGTGCATATAGGGGTAGACCTATATTTTATAGACCGATCGGCACTGGGTGGGTAATGCCGCCAGCATCACCCTGATCACCTTTACTTCCAAGGACTCCATCTGGTACCCATTCAAGTTCAATTCAGCTGCAATCAATCTGAAACCAGACAGCTCTGCATTGAATTTAAAAAGTGTTATCACCATCAGCTTTTCAGAATGCAATGTCAAACTACTGTGCATAAAACTGCTGCAAGGGTTTGCATGGCAATTTCCTATGCAGGATGTGCAACTAACTTATCCAAAAAAGTAGCTGAATAGATGAACTGAACAGATAAATGAAAATATACATCTAGCAACAAACAAGCATACTTACAAACACACATGAAAGAATACATACCATAGCATCAATTTTCTTCACCTCCTTCTGCATATCTTTGAGCAATTTCCCATACTGAATGTAATCTGTGACATCTTGCTTGCCAATTTTGGTATACTGCGCACAGAAAGAAAAAACCAATAAATACTTAAATCCAAAACCATCAAACAGAAACAATATACAAATACCATATATTGTGGCATATACGTCAAGTTATCAAGCCTTTAAAAACATCTTTCCAAAATAAGGGTTGACTTAAATAGTGGGTATTTCCTGTGTGGCTTCTGAGGTCCCATTGTGAGGAAAACAAAAATAGACCCATTGCCTCCCCAACAACCATGTCGTAGGAGTCGACTAATTGATGGCATCTTTCGAAGTCAGTACATCTGCCTGAGAGGCAAGGAACCAAGAGTTTGCACACAAATAAGCCACACGAAATGGATGAGCACACAACACTAAGGTAAAAGATTAATGGAGGTGGATGAACACCCAGAACTTTCTGCCGGAGTTTACAGTTGGTGAATGTGAAGAAGAAGATATGCTGGGTATGCACACCTTCACCACCTAGTTGTAAACAAATGGGACAGCACTCTTTAACAATCACCGGACACCACTTACCCCACCTTCAGCAGGTGGCCACATACATACACCACTAAATACAACATACAGCACCTACAGGTGTGTGTTGTATGTTGTTCTCCCTGGTCTCTGGGTAGTAAGATCGGACGCCCCTGTGTATTGTTGCACACGTTAAAAAAACTCCTAGGCAGTTAGAAATTGAAAGAGAGTAGCCTAACGGCGCTGCCTGGGCAACATTTTGAGTTAAAAATCTACCCAAAGTATTTCAGGATCTTCGTTGGTGCTAAGGATTTTGTGCACTGCACTGAGATTCTTCAGACTCAGGCTTCAGTCAGAAGTAGAATGCAGCACTTATGGGTTACTACCTTTGTGCCATGATGTTGATCCGTCATCTAAACCACAATACATACAGAAGAAAGAAACTAGCATCTCAGTATGCAGGTAAGTGGTATGACCTTGTGTAGTTTTGGCACAGGTTATCAGATACTGTAGCTGAACTTAACTTACTGGTACACCCAAGTTTTGGGCCACTGACAGCTCCATATGTTGCAGGCAGGGGAGACAATTCAGTGGGTATATGTTTAACTCAGAATTTTGAGCTAAGACTTTTGAGAGCACCCTGTAAGCCAGGTCGACTTATATGCCACAATTTACAGTACATTAGCTAAGGCACTATCATCAAGTTGAACAGACTCTACTTGCTCTAATAAGTGTCCCTTAAGTTGTGTCACAAGACAAAGTGAAGTTTTCAATAAGCCAATGCCTTGTATAGCAGAAGCCATAACTACAGAAGTTAATAACACAGAGATAAAACAAAGTTAAATATCTAGTACCAATTTTCCCTCTGATGGAAGAATTGACACAATATTTAATATGTAAAGGTAAATTAGATAGTAAAATCTCGCCAATTCTGACACTTACTTACATTTGCCCCCCCCCCCCCCCCCCCCCCCCCCCCCCCCCAACTATAATTTGTGGATATCTTAATTTCCACCGACCTAAAATGTATGAATATCTCAATCTGACTCACCTATTATGTGTGAATATTTCATTCCCACTCACAATGTGTGAATATCTCATTCAGACTCACCTATAATGTGTGAATATCTCATTCCCACTCAGCTACAATGTGTGAATATCTCAACCCCACTCAGCTACAATGAGTGAATATCTCAATCCCACTTAACTAAAATGTGTGAAAATCTCACTAGTTTTGAGCATGTCAAAAGACTACTATATGCTTGAGTATCAAGAAGATGTAAAATACTTCCACAACTTGAACACAGTGAAACCACAAACACAGCCCACAGACAGTAATCACCGACAACCACCCACAGATCAATAAATGATAATAAAATACACAAGTAGAAGCTACCAAGATCAAACATGGTCATTACCACAGACAGTTCATGCCCAGTCCCACAGTTCAGCAAAGGAAAGGGGTGGGAATAGGGTGTATGTGTGGGGGATGCATTAGATCAATATAATAAATAGTATTTTTATTGGTCACAAAAACTACAAATTCATCATGAACACAAAAGAAAGGTTCTTTTTCTGTGCTTAACCTCAAATAGGCCATTGGCATGTGTGTTGTAGTTTACAGCAAGGCTGCAATTTCTGCACCTTTCAGTCCAACACATCAAGTTTCAGCAAAGCCTTAATTAGCTACGTATTATGCCAGTAAGGGGCAGTGAGTCTTTCTGCCCCCCACCCCCCCCCCCCCACACAGGGAATTATGTTACATCCTGCTCTGATCAGGCATATGAGAGCTGGTGGAAGCTCTATGAACTGTGTCTGCCACAACTGTGTAACAACTAGCAGGTACAGCTAAAAGTTTGACAACACAAAGCTAAGACTGTGAAAGCTCTGCTACGCCTTGTTACTAAATCTGTTACTACAACCAACTCATGTTGAGAAGTAAATACTAGTAGTGAGAACTATATACTAGTAGTAAGAACTATATACTAGTACAATAACTATATACTAATGTTGTGAACTATATACCAATGTTGAGAACTATATACTAGTACTGAGAACTATTTAATAGACATGAGAACTTTATACTAATGTTGAGAACTATATACTTATACTGAGAACTATATACTAGTACTGAGAACTATTTAATAGACATGAGAACTATATACAAATGTTGAGAACTAGATACTAGTACTGAGAACTAGATACTAGTACTGAGAACTAGATACTAGTACTGAGAACTAGATACTAGTACTGAGAACTAGATACTAGTACTGAGAACTATATACTAATACTGAGAACTAGATTCTAGTACTGAGAACTATATACTAATCTTGAGAACTATATACTAATACTGAGAACTATTTAATAGACATGAGAACTATATACTAATGTTGAGAACGATATACTAGTAGTGAGAACTATATACTGGTACTGAGAACTATTTACTAGTACTGAGAACTAGATACTAGTACTGAGAACTATATACTAATGTTGAGAACTATATGTTGTGGTTAGATAATAAAAAACATGAATAATAAATACAGTGAGAAAACCTGTTACTGTGAAAATAAAAGGATGAAACAGAAACTGCATAAACTATTAGAAACACAGAGCTAGCTGAACATATTAAGATAACCTGGACACTGAGTCAGCTGTCATGCAGGAGGACTCCATGCAACACATAGCCCAAGCAAGTTTGATCATAAACAATTATAGAGACATGGTCAGAAAGTGGGCTGGAGTTCTACTGATGTCAGCAGACACCAGTGAGGGGCAGAGATTTACAGCTTAAATACATATGAGTCTAGATGAAATATATGAGTCTAGGTGACACATATGGGTCTAAATAACACATATGGGTCTAAATAACACATATGGGTCTAAATAACACATATGGGTCTAAATAACACATATGGGCCTAGATGACCTATATGGGCCTAGATGACCCATATGGGCCTAGATGCCACGTATGGGTCTAGATGTCATTTTTTTAGCCTGAATGTCACATATGAGCCTATACGACACATGCAGGCCTAGAGCACAGATGACACACGTAAGTAGGGTGACTATACATCCTGCTTTGATGTGCACCCCGAGTGTCCTTTCTGTACTAAGAAAAAAAGCCATGTGTCCCATTTTATAGAATCTAAGAATCAGCTCAAGAATAGATCATACACTTAGTTATACCTGTAGACATTAGATTGAATACTTGTACATACTTGTAATGCCTAAAATGTGTTGATGGGAATTTTAATTGTAGCATGTTTTTACTTTCAGTAAAATTACAGAGCACACTGTTTTAGGTTTTAAACCAATTGTCAAGCAAGTAATCAAATCCAGTTTGAATCTGCATTATTTTTTTAAAGTGTATGCAGTGATATTTTTAGAGCAGTGGTGACTCTAGTAACAGTCAGAATGACCTGCAAAAAACCACTTGTAGTTTTAATAAAGATCTGAAAGTGAAAAGCAGTTACGGATTATAAGTAGGTGTCAACTGGCGTAGGTGAGGGGGCCACGAGTTGCCTCTGACGGTCAGAGAGATTTTCTAAATTACTGTTAAACTACCGCCCAACTCAAGCTGGGCAGCCCCCAGCCAATAAGATGTTGATCCCCCACAGCCTATATGTTTCAATGGGTACTTGGAGCTGGGTCAAAATTCGACTCACAGGCTGTAAAAACCAATCATCACCATCATGAAGTGCCTCACCAGCTGGCGTAGGCACCCATGTGTCGTCACAGATCTGGGTCTTTGGTGTTCTGGATCAATTCTACTAATGATATTCCTCCACGCCACTGTCTTAAGCCATCCACTATTTCTCTTGGTCTGCCTGCCCCTCTTTTACCAGTGGTCTTTCCAGTTGTCACGATATTCTCCAGTGCCCCTTTTCTCATCACATGACCAAAGAACTGTGTTTGTCTCTTTCTCACTGTTGTATATAATGTTCTACCTTCATTACTCATTTCCAGGCATTCAATACTGTTTATTCTGGCAGTCCAAGGTATTCTCAAAATTCTTCTCAAGAACCACATCTCAGTTGCCTTCAAACTCTTCTTAATTTGTTTGCTCACATTCCAAGAAAACCAATGCACCAGGCAATACAAAGAAACATAACTTCAAGCTTTGACTTATCTCTTGGAATGTATCCTGGGTTTTTCCACTGACCTGGAAAACATTACTGATGTGAGAAAAACGGCTATCATTATTGCCAAACTCAGTAAACTTGACACAGATATTGCTGGCCTACAGGAAACACATCTGCCATACCATAAAATGGGTTCATTACATAAAAAAATTATACATTCTTCTAGAAAGGCAGAGGTCAGAAAGAAATCTAGAAGTATGGAGTATGTTTTGCAGTAAAGAATTAATCACTGAGATCAGCTGGGAGTCCAAATGAAGGAATATTATCTGGATAATGCAGTGAAAGCAATTCCTAAATCTGATGGCATCTACATACCTGATGATTTTAATGCCCGCATGGGGTCGGACTCAAACTCATTGCGAGTTTGACTTGAAAAATATAATGAATGAAAATTGGCAAAGACTTGAAATTGTACACTAGAAGTGACCTGTGCATCACAAACTCCTTTTTTAAAACTAAAGACCTTAATAAGGTGTCAAGGAAACATCTATGATCTGGCCACTGGCACTGCCCTAGTTGCTAAAAGAGTTCAGATGAAACCAAAAAGAATTTTACTTCAAGAAACAAATATATCTTCATGTTTAATTATTTCCAAAATTAAAGACGTCATTGAAAAGTGTTTAAGTTCCAACAACAGTTTGAATATGCTTTCACTGACATCAAGGACAACTCCATAGCAAGCTTAAAATGGGATGCAAATAAGGAGAATTTCTACAAAACAGCTGCAACAGTCTATGGATAACACAGAAGTAAGGGCTGGTTTGAAGTATACAGCTAGACACTCCAACCCTTGATTGACAGCAAAACGCTACATCCAGTTACGCGAAAGAAGAAGCAGCTAGATGGATGGGTGGAATATTATCTGGAGCTGTATGCGGCTGAGACTACACTAACAGATGGTGCTCCTAATGCCATGGTGGACAAATTTCCAACAAATGCAAAAGTTAAGAATATCAATAGCATTCCTACTGATGAACTAGTTTCAGGGAAGGCCCCAGGCAGAGATGGAATTCTCAGGAGTGGGAAAGACATTCTAACCCCCCACATTCATCAGCTAATAACACTCTGCTGGCAAGAGGGACAGGTTCCGTAAGATTTCAAAGACTCAAGCATCATAACTATGTACAAGAACAAGGGTGATCAGAGTGACTGAAATAACATCAGGGGAATATTACTGCTGCGTACTGTTGGAAAAGTACTTGCGAGAATTGTTTTGTGAAGAATCCAGATTCTAGAGAGACTGAGTTTACCTAGAGTCAGTGTCGCTTTCATGGAAACTGGTCTACCACTGATATGATATTCTAATTACGACAGTTGCAGGAAAAATGCCGCAAAAAAATGCAACCACTGTATACTGATTTTTTTATCTCACTAAGGCATTTGATTTAGTTAATCGAAAAGGTCTGCTCAACACACTGAAAAAAAATTGGGTGTCCACCTACCCTACAAAGCATTATTGAGTCGTTCCACACAGGTATGAAAGATACAATCAACTGTAATGGCGTAACATTGGAGAAATTTGTTATCAACAGCGGACTCTTTGGAATATACTTCTCATTTCTTTTGAAACATGCCTATTGAGATCAGGAGTGTTGTATATTCATCTATTCTCAATCTGAAAGCATCTTTTACAATGCTCGTAGGCTGAAGGCGAAAGCCAGGATAAGAAAGGTACTTATCAGAGAGCTACTCTTTACAGATGATATGGCCACTCATAGGAGGGGTAGCAATGTTTACTATCTACATCTGCATGCTGTGAATTCGGACTAACAATCAACAAAAAAGAAGACAGAGGTTATGGTACAAGGGGTTAATGATAAACCTACAGTCTACACTGACGTTGAAGAGTTGGAGACAATTGACCATTTTACCGATCTGGAATCCACAGTGAATAACAAACTCCACTGACCACTAGAAAGATTTGTAGAAAAAAAAACAGGAAGACAGCGCAAGAAGATTCTAGACAGTCTTTTGTCATGGCATGGAGGGGTGTCTGCACACGAACTGATACACGCAGTTGTGGAGAGGCATGATTGCCCATGCCATCGGCGAAGCACTAGATGATGACGATGATGTATGGATATGTGATTCTAGGTGTCAGTTAACAAGTAGCAAAATAACCATGAGCTTGGATGACATCCTATGATTACGAATATTTATGACAGGGCCATTTAACTAAGTTTCATCAGGGGTCAAAGTGTTGAAAATGAGGATCGTCACGGGCCAGAGACCCCAGCACAGAAAGGTTATTAATACAATACAATTGGCAGGTTATCCGCGGACCATTTGTTAGGCCTCTGCTGCAGGCCTGTGGGCCACTAGTTGAACAGCCCTGATCTACAAGCATGGATATCACCAATGAGTAACCATATCTATGAATTTGCATGCCATCTAAGATCAAGTTAGTTGCAACAGAGAGGCCTGATTTTCATGCAAAGCCATAGTTCCAGCTGCACGCATACTATCAACACAATCCACAATGCTAGGTATTTCACAGACATGTCACAAGTTATGAGGTGTAATGCCAGTCAGATTGCCGTTACAGCCAGAATTCTCTATCCCTACACAAACAAAGCAAGAAACCCATCTGAATACTCTCTATTATCAAAGACATGCTGGGTTGCAAACTGTAAGAAAAATCCAGTTCTCTCCCCCTTATGGTTATGTAATGTTACACTTAACATTTAAATCAAATTATATGTCTGTCTGGTTCAAGTCTTATTTTATTTATAATTATAGTGGGCAAATGTTACGCTGGTCTCCCCATTTACACACCGCCCAACACTAGCTCGCTTCTGATTGGACGACCTACATACAACCTCGCCTCTTATAGGTCGACCTTGAGCAATCCAATTTTAACACAAGGTCATGGGGATATTCCGCACTGGTGCTGATACAGTGTTGTATATTTCACCATGCTAGAGCTTCTAACACTTCTAAAACATTTAGATACTGGGTCTAACACACAACCCGCGCCAGAGAGTGACAAAACATGTCAAAGGCCGTCTTTTTCTCGAAAAAAAAAAAATAAATGCAAGACCGCTAGCCTCGACCACGGTAGACTAGTCCAACCAACCTTTCAATGGAGTTGACCTACAGCTGGTGGTGTGTAAATGGGAAGACCATCGTATAAATAACCTTATAGTGTTTATAGCAACAACTTTTGTTTTACATTTATGAGCTAGGTAATAGTCACAAGATGTGACATTCCAAAATAAAACATTTATCTGCAACATCTAGTGCCTCCTCAAAAAAATTTCCAACATTAGCCATGACAGATTTGCCATAAGTGCCTGAACAGGCAAGAGATTCAAATCTAATGATTAGAATGAGTAGACAAAATGTGTAATGAAGGATTAATGTAAACATTGAAATTATTGAACAAGATCATGGTTGTTTTTTAAATTTATAAATAAATTTTTATTATAACAAATTATTAATCAACTGTTCCAAAAATGAATGTAATAAATAATAATCTTACCTTTACATTCTTATTTTATCACCTGAGGTTTTTTTTCTTGAAGGGATTGAAATAAAACAACTGAACAACTAGAAAAAACAACTAGTTTATTTTGTCTTAAGGAGACTGAACAAAATGCAACCAAAAAAAAAATTTTTTTTTTGGGGGGGGGGGGGGGGGGGGGGGGTTGAAATAAAACAGTTTAATAGTTTTCTTTGCTGACACATAAACATTCCTTTAAAGAAAATTTGTATCTACATTTTTGGGGAAAACCCCATTTACTTCCTTTATAATATGATACAAAATAGTGTCAACTGACAGTAAAATAGAGGAACTAGGGCTATTATCCAGATATGCATCACAACTGGGGCCAAAGTATGCACACACAAAAACAAAGGGCAATCATAACTTGAAAGGGCTCAGGTGCTTTCATGCCAAATCAAGTAAATCATAAACACATGAGTCAAACAAATCAAAACAAGAATCAACGTGCAGGCAGTGATAGGGCGTCCTGTGTTAACAGAAAGCAGAATCAATGAAAACAGAACACTACAACAAAGCCACTAGTAAACAAACATGGACTATAACTACAGGAACTAAAATATCGGCAAAGAGACATACAACTGGAGGTGCATGCACACACACACAAGCAAACGGAGTTTATAACTTCGCTCACAATACATTTGCTGGTCAGCTGAAAGAAAAGAGGGGTAGGGGGTGAGGGGGGAATTATTTATTGTCCGGGGTGAAGATGTCAAATAGAATAGCACAATGAACACAGCACAACCAAACACTGTAAAATATTGACAAGAAAAATGATGTCATGAGATACTAGTTTTATATTACATGTCCAAAACATGTGATTGTACATTAGTTTTTTTGGTATGACAGCAGAAAGTTTTAGAGTTAAGCATCAGATAAGAAGCACACTGGATACATGCTATAGCAACTTCTTTTTCTTCTTTAAGCCCATGCCATGTGGATGTGGTAGTAATGTCTATCCACAACCTTCTGTCTTGTGTACTTTCAATCAATTCTGACACTGATGATCTTCCATAGTCCATACTGTGTGGTACTGGTAGTCATGTCTATCCACAACCTTCTGTCTTGTGTACTTTTAATCAATTCTGACACAGATGACCTTCTATAGTCCATACTGTGTGGTACTGGTAGTCATGTCTATCCACAACCTTCTGTCTTGTGTACTTTCAATCAATTCTGACACAGATGATCTTCCATAGTCCATACTGTGTGGTACTGGTAGTCATGTCTATCCACAACCTTCTGTCTTGTGTACTTTCAATCAATTCTGACACAGATGATCTTCCATAGTCCATACTGTGTGGTACTGGTAGTCATGTCTATTCACAACCTTCTGTCTTGTGTACTTTCAATCAATTCTGACACAGATGACCTTCCATAGTCAATACTGTGTGGTGCTGGTAGTCATGTCTATCCACAACCTTCTGTCTTGTGTACTTTCAATCAATTCTGACACAGATGATCTTCCATAGTCCATACTGTGTGGTACTGGTAGTCATGTCTATTCACAACCTTCTGTCTTGTGTACTTTCAATCAATTCTGACACAGATGACCTTCCATAGTCAATACTGTGTGGTGCTGGTAGTCATGTCTATCCACAACCTTCTGTCTTGTGTACTTTCAATCAATTCTGACACAGATGATCTTCCATAGTCCATACTGTGTGGTACTGGTAGTCATGTCTATCCACAACCTTCTGTCTTGTGTACTTTTAATCAATTCTGACACAGATGATCTTCCATAGTCCATACTGTGTGGTACTGGTAGTCATGTCTATCCACAACCGTCTGTCTTGTGTACTTTCAATCAATTCTGACACAGATGATCTTCCATGCCATGATGTTAAACTGTCCAGAATCTGTTCTCTCGGTCTCTCTCTGCCTCTCCTTAACTCCAACTTTCCTACCATCACTATGTATTCCAGTTTTCTCCTTCTCATCACATGACCATATAATGTAGATTGTCTCTTTCTGATGCAGGCAATCAGTTCTCTTTGTGAGTAAGTTTCTTTCAAGACATCTTCATTACTCTTTTTATATGTCCAGGATATTTTCATCATTCGTCTATAATACGACAACAATGGCCCTGAAATCACATGCTCTAATAGAGACTTTTCTTCAAGTAAACAGGTCCTGATGGTCACACTCGCCATCACTATGGGCTGTGTTGCTTATGAATTGTTATAGCACAATACAACATTATCCTCTGGAAAGAAAGAAAGGTGTTAATATATTCAGGTTTTCTGGCCACTTTACTGTGTTAGCTAAACTGGCTTCAGCGTCAGAGGACATGTCATGTGAGTTATGGAATAAATTAACAAGGCTACACAGGAAAACTCGGTTCAAACGAATTACAAGGGATGGAAAAATCAAGAGTTTGTGTTTAAACAAATACACACTTTCTTCACGTTAACCAAGTGTTCTTCATAAGCAAATTCGTGTTAATGAGTTTTCAACTGTTTTGTTCTAATTTATTCAACTACACCTATTATTCATTCCTCCTCTCATTCACTCAGCCACATTCTATCATTCATTCAAAATTATACTGCCAATAAATTTATATTCAAGAAGTGATTTAAGATTTCTTATATGATATCACACACAAAACTGCACAGATTATAATGGAATAGAAGAATCAACTGAGAGCCCTTTCTGGCATATAATGGCACATCAGGGCTATGAATTTATTAACTTCATATCTGTTATTTTATATGCAAAAAGTTTCAAGCAGGAATTATTTTTAACGATACATACATATATGTGTGTGTGTAACATAGCAAATTATGTTCCTAAATACACCTTTACTAATATGTGTGTGTGTGTGTGTGTGTGTGTGTGTGTATATATATATATATATATATATATATATATATATATATATATATATATATATATATATATATATATATATATATATATATATATATATATATATATATATATATATATATATATATATATATATATATATATATATATATATATATATATATATATATATATATTATATATATATATATATATATATATATATATATATATATATATATATATATATATATATACACACACATACATATATGAGAAAAGGTGTATTCAGGGAAATAAATGTTAATGTTACATTTTATCATATGTAAAATAATTCAGGTAGCTCAGTCTCCTCCGAAGTTAAAATAAAATTTGAGAGGATCGACTTCAGAGCACTGGGTTATTCATACATCCCGCTTTCTCTCCTAAAACGGCTAGCCGCCTACAAATAGCTCGCACAAAGCATGAACTCTGTATCTTCAATGATGACCTGGGAATCACTGAAAAAACTTCACTTATGAAATGAATGATGAATTTGTGAAATGAACCCGTGGCCTTTAGAGACGGAGGCATATGACCACTTTGCCACAGTGGCCTTACAGAAAGTAATCACAGTTCAAACTTGACAGCAAACAAGCCACCCCATAGTTGCTCCAATCCTGTGCCAACGAAAACATACAAAATGTCTGTTGCTATCCCTTGTGACAAAAACTGACACAGACCGCGGTCTCAGCAAAAGCCAATAGTCTACACACATTAAATGCATGCTGGTGTGAAAGGCAATGAGAGAGCAGACGATCTGGCTGGCAGTGCGACTATCAGTAATGGGCCCTCTATGGACAGGAGAGACGACGTCAATGCAATATGAGACTAAACCCTGAGGCTTTCGGTTCTATGGAAAATGATTTTTCACTGACACATACCCTTGGTGTACCAATCGGAGCCGCGAGACAGGAAAATCATTCAGGAGCCACCCATCGTTACATCAACCAGAACAGAATGGGAGTTATTAGCCTAAAAACACTTGGAGACATTTTCAGGAGATCGCAGCACTTATGGTCATGTCTGATGTGCGATAAACATGATGTCATAAATGAACAATGAACAATAAATGCTTGTCAAAAACAAACTAACACAAACAAGTACGGCACTAGAATTGCAGTTCTCGTCAATGGAAGCAGCAGTGACAAAAAAACAGTAGTCAATTATGCAATAAATTCTATGAGGCACCACCAGTTCTCTGGCAACAGGCCACTCATCATTTTCTGATTCTGCAGTTAACAAACTACGCTTTGCACACAGCAAGCATTCCAAATGAAATGTGCAGTTCAGAGTGTAGTGTCATGCACTTAACTCAGTAGCTGGGCGACAAAACAGTATTTTTTAGTGCACATATGGAGGAAAATTTAACGACTAACAACTGTCAGAAGCAAAAACTTGTCATGGACTAAAAACAAGCAAGGCCAGTCTATCCACAATACTGACCAGAAGTCAGACCTGGGAGAAATGCCTAACACTGCTAGCGTAACTGTGACCTACTAAGTCAACTGCACATCTGTAGCTCAAAACCTACACCTACCTAAACAATGTTATTCCCAACATATAAATCTATTTCTAGTCATGAAAAGATTTTTCAAGGACTGAAAATTTACTTATTTATGGTAAATTATTTGATTTAAGGATTAATATAAGCAAATATAGGACTTTTACATGACGTTGCAAAACCAACCCCAGCACTTCTTGGCTGTTTGCCATTGCTTTCTGAACAGTAAGGTCTCAGTACCACTGTCGAAACTAATTTAAGACAAATTGCCCGCAGCTAGGATCAAACCCTGCACTCCAGCATTACGAAGCTCATTCGCAACGCCCAAGCCATAGATGCCGACTAATGTAGGAAAACAAATGATAAAGTCTCATGATAAATTGTTATTTTATGCAAGAAGTGAGAGAAGAAAAAATGCTGTTTCACACAAGGAATCAAATATAACAAAACAGCTGCCTTTCTCATACAATACAATCAACAATGAAAGGTATCAGGCCACTTACATCTTTTCTTTGTGTCCAGGATTTGAGACTCTCCAACAGTGCCCTGGCACCATCTGCCAAATAATGTGGTGGCAGCTTGGACTCTTCTGTGTACTCTTTAACAATTGTTAGGTAAAATAAATTAGAACATGAATAATTACCTCTCTCATTAATCTGTTCACACACAAGTAAATACAGCACCCTCACACAACTAGATACATCAATCACTCATACACAGGGAATAACCCAGCTAACAAGATGTCAGCGCCTGTGGCTTAGGCGTTGTGTTTGTAAATGCCAGGCTAAATCTCAGCTATAGGCGTTTTGGCAGCAGGCCACCTTGCATTGGATTTAACTGTGGTATCGAAAGCCGATCATTCAGAAAATCCTGCATTAACTCACATCATCATCTTGTGGCAGGCCCTCTGTAAAACATTGCTCTTATCATAATCTGTCTGAGAAAAAATCTGGGCACTCCCCAGCTCTCCTAACTCGTGCACTTTCCTATCCAAAGTGTCACTTATATATATAAAACCATCTTCATGATGGTCAGCCCCTGCCACTTTTCACATCCTTTTGCTATTATTTTTTTCAAAATCCACCACTGCTTGATATGGCCAAAACAATTCAGTTTCTAAGACAAGATGCTGTTTACTAGCCAATCTTCCTTGAAGCTCAGATCTTTTAGGACCCAAGGTCCTTTACTACGACAGGACCACTGAATATACGCTAATGTTCAAGCAAATATCTTACCTTGCAACATGTCTAGAATATTCTTGGCTGCATACCAGTTGATGATCTCATAGGATGGAAATAAGTATTTTTCTGGGGTTTTCACTGCTCTCTCTATCTCAGCGCACCTGTGTCATAACAACAGCACGCATTTACCACTCAATCAATAGGCTGTAAGCATTTATGTAAAACAGCACAGCTGTTACCAACACCAGCTATCACATGCATTACTGCTACCGGCAGATTTACAGACACCATGAGGATTATATAATCACTGCCACACTGATGATTATGATACACTGGTGTCCCCATTGTTACATGTATGACCCCAACGAAGAATATCCGTTGCTATCCCTTGGGACAAAAACTGACACAGACTGCAGTCTCAGTAAAAGCCAGTAGTCTACACACATTAAATGCATGCTGGTGTGAAAGGCAATGAGAGAGCTGATGCTCTAGCTGGCAGTGCAACTATTAGGAATGGGCCCTCTATGGACAGGAGATTCAGCATCAAGGCAATATGTGAATACATACTGTAAGGCTTTCGGTTCTGCGGAAAATAGTTTTCACTGAATAGACTGCAAACCTGAGTGTACTAACAAGAGCCGCAAGACAGGAAAACCATTTAGGAGCCACCAGTTGTTACATCACACACACATGCCCATTGTTACATTGAATTCCCACTGTCCCAATGATGTCACAATTGTTATTTTATGATCCCACTGTCAAACACACATCCCAACTGTCACATTATGACCCCATGTCCCCATTTTAGTTATTACACTCAGGTGCCCACTGTTACTCAGTTTACCCACTGTTCCACACATGTCCCCACTGTTACACTCATGTCCCAACTGTTACACTCATGTCCCAACTATTACACTCATGTCCCACTGTTACATTCATGTCTGTACTGCCATGTGTATACTTACTGCAGCTGCAAGCGTATATTAAAGTTGTGAAGGAAATTTCCTCCAAACACAAGGGAGTCTAGAGGTGTCAGTACAGCATGAATCCAACCAGTTGGGATAAACAATGTGTGACCTTCCTTGACAACCATCTGGTAGCAGTGCTCAACCTAACAACATCAACATTATTGTTACTGTCTTAATATCATCAACACATTCATATCATTTCAACATATTCTTATCACATGAACATCATCAACGATTCTTATAGCCTCAATAACCAACAACATCAGTAGTTACTGTTTACCAGGTCAACATCATAAATAGTTTGTTATTATCTCAACAACATCAACAGTTTGTCATCATCTCAAAATTATAAATAGTTCTCTAGCACTGAACTCAACATTATCAACCCTTTCTACCCCCCCCCCCCCAAAAAAAAACTTATCAACATGCAAATGCACTCATCTTATCACCAGACAAATACTCACCTGATCAACAGATACATATACTCACCTGATCACCAGACACATATACTCACCTGATCACCACAGACATACTCTCACCTGATCACCACAGACATACTCTCACCTGATCACCACAGACATACTCTCACCTGATCACCACAGACATACTCTCACCTGATCACCACAGACATACTCTCACCCGATCACCACAGACATAACTCTCACCTGATCACCACAGACATACTCTCACCCGATCACCACAGACATAACTCTCACCTGATCACCACAGACATAACTCTCACCTGATCACTACAGACATACTCTCACCTGATCACCACAGACATACTCTCACCTGATCACCACAGACATACTCTCACCCGATCACCACAGACATACTCTCACCTGATCACCACAGACATACTCTCACCTGATCACCACAGACATAACTCTCACCTGATCACCACAGACATACACACTCACCTGATCACTACAGACATACAATCAAGTGATCCCCACAAATACACACTCACCACAGACATAACTCTCACCTGATCACCACAGACATACTCTCACCTGATCACCACAGACATAAATCTCACCTGATCACCACAGACATACTCTTACCTGACCACTACAGACATACTCTCACCTGATCACCACAGACATACACAATCACCTGATCACCATAGACACACAATCACCTGATCACCACAGTCATACAATCACCTGATCACCACAGACATACACACTCACCTGATCACTACAGACATACAATCAAGTGATCCCCACAAATACACACTCACCACAGACATAACTCTCACCTGATCACCACAGACATACTCTCACCTGATCACCACAGACATAACTCTCACCTGATCATCACATCAAATACAAATCACTCACCTTACCACAGACACACAATCAAGTGATCCCCACAAACACACTCACCTGATCACCACAGACATATACACTCACCTCATCACCACAGACATACAATCACTTGATCCCAACAAACACACACTCACCTGATCACCACAGACATACGCACTCACCTTATCTCCAAAGAATGATTCACTCTGGTTGGAGGAAGACAACCATTTTTCATACAATGTCAGATTTGTCTGTGTGGGTCTGATCAGATAAAATACTTTCTCACCCTGAAAAAAACACACACATGTATATCTTTAGAGATGACTAAACCTTAGCATGTGATATTACAAGGACAAAGATGTCCTTTTATTGAAGATAACTTTCCCTAAGCATGTGATACTACGCCGATGTCTCTTCAGAGATAACTTACCCTAAGTACATGATACGACATAAACGTGCAATCTTTATTAATGATAACTTACACTAAGTACATGACACTGCATAAATGACCCTTCTTTAAAGATAACTTACCCTAAGTACATGATACCGCGCCGATGTCTCTTCAGAGATAACTTACCCTAAGTACATGATACGACATAAACGTGCAATCTTTATTAATGATAACTTACACTAAGTACATGACACTGCATAAATGACCCTTCTTTAAAGATAACTTACCCTAAGTACATGATACCGCACAAATGTCCCTTCATAGATAAAGAGATAACCTACACTATGATGATACCACATATTTGTCCCTTTTTTAGAAATAACTTACCATACAGATGTTTCTTCTTTAGAGATAACTTACACTAAGTATGTGATACCAAACGTCTTTATAGACAACTTACCACACAGATATCTCTTCTTCTGAGATAACTTACCCTAAGTACATGATACCACACAGACGTGCCCCCAAAGTCAATATGGAAATCTGTAAAGCTATCTTTAACTCCCATCAGACAGTATTTCTGAACCTCAGGCCTAGCAAGAGTGCTGTCGTCTGGTAGCTGCTCAGGCCAAACATTGCGAGCCCAGCTCAACTGACGAACTATCTTCGGTGGAACTACATATTCTGATAACCTGGAAACAAAAGAAGCACAATGCTGTAACCTGTAAAGCACTAACACAAATCACACATTAAGAAAAGTACACCACAGAGCCATACATTCAACAACAACAGATCATACAAATGGGGCTAACTTGGTCTGGTAATGGGAGCAGCTCATGTGCTGATGCTCTACAACAGCGGTTCCGAAACTATTTCATGCCACAACCCCATTTTATACAGGGAAAGTGACCTGTAGCCCCAGTTGGCCCAGGCGCTCATAAAAGAACAGCGTGTCACCTTCTCCGCAGCATATACTAAAACTAAACTTTTTAACAGAGCACACAAAAATACATCAAAAACAGATTTTTCGGCTATCTTCCGAATAACGGTCCCAAATTATCTACGCAGAAAATATACCCTAACAGGGCCTCAGTCACGTGCCAATTGCGCAGTTCCGCCGTCTTGAAATGCGAGCTTACGGCGACTGCGAATTGTGAACTTTCGACAACCCCAGCCACCGCCGAGGGTGCTCTCCACGCCGCTCATGCGGCGCGGATTGGGGCTAAACTAGATGGCTGGGACTCACGAGCAGCAGCTACCGCATTTCCTGCAGCAGCCTCGTTTTATTGCTCGTGAGGCCATCTAGTTTAGCCCCAAGTACTCTCGGCGGTGGCGGAAGGCGCCAGAAGTTCGCATTTCGGCGGCGCCGGTATAGTCCCCGGAAGTACGCAATTGACACAGGACTGAGGCCCTGTTAGGGTATATTTTCTGTGTAGATAATTTGGGACCGTTATTCGGAAGATAGCCGAATTTTCAGTATAAATTCCCAACTTACGAAATATTTAATTAAGATTGAAGAAAATATTGAAGAAAAACTGCTGTTGCATGCAAGAAACAAGGTTAGGCACTCAGTGCTCATGTATCACAAAGAATCCACCAATCAAAAGTCGTTGCGGCACCTGCATTCCGCAAAAATGATCTATTTGTGCCTTCAGACTTTTCACTCAAGTGACTTTTCACTCATTCCTTATTTGGCTCTCAAATAAAAGTCCCTTATCAGGCTCTCTAATGAAAGTCCCTTATCTGGCTCTCTAATGAAAGTCCCTTATCTGGCTCTCAAATAAAAGTCTTATAAGGCTCTTTATTGAAAGTTCATCTGGCTCTCAAATGAAAGTTCCTTATCTGGCTCCCTAATAAAGTCCTTTATCTGGCTCTCTTATAAAATAGGCTATCCTCCGAATAACGGCCGTAAAATATACCCTTACAGGGCCTCAGTCATGTGTCAATTGCACACTTCTGGGGACTATAACGCCACAAGCAAATAAATTGAGGGAAGCTGCCGGAGATGCAGTAGCTGCTGCTCGTGAGTCCTAGCCATCTAGTTTAGCCCCAATCCACGCCGCGCGAGCGGTGTGGGGGACATTCTCGGCGGTGGCTGAGGTTGCCAAAAGTTCGCAATTGGGCGGCGACAGAAGTTGCCAGAAGCTCGCATTTTAAGACGACAGAACTGCGCAATTGACACGTGACTGAGGCCCTGTTAGGGGTATATATTTTCTGCCTCGATAATTTATGACCGTTATTCTGAGGATAGCCTAAAATCTTTTATCTGGCTCTCTAATAAAAGTCCCTTATTCGGCTCTTTATTGAAAGTTCATCTGGCTCTCTAATGAAAGTCAGTTATCTGGCTCTCTAATGAAAGTCAATTATCTGTCTCTTTATTGAAAGTTCGATCCCAGCTGCGGGCAATGCGCCTTGCATTGGTTTCGACAGTGGTATTAAGAAAGCCGACCGCCCAGAAAGCAATGGCAAACTACTAGATGTAACTTGCCTAGAGAAACCACACAACAGCCAGGGGCTGTTGGGGTTGGTTCTGCAACGTCCTGTTAAGGATATGCAACTAATAAAAAATCTGGCTCTTTAATGAAAGTCCTTTATCTGGCTCTCTAATAAAAGTCCTTTATCTGGCTCTCTAATAAAAGTCCTTTATCTGGCTCTCTAATAAAAGTCCTTTACCTGGTTCTCTAATAAAAGTCCTTTATCTGGCTCTTTAATAAAAGGCCTTATTCTGGCTCTCTAATAAAAGTCCTTTATCTGGCTCTTTAATAAAAATCCATTATCTGGCTCTCTAATAAAAGTCCCTTATCTGGCTCTCTAATAAAAGTCCTTGATCTGGCTCTTTAACAAAAGTCCTTGATCTGGCTCTTTAACAAAAGTCTCTTATCTGGCTCTTTAATAAAAGACCTTTATCTGGCTCTCTAATAAAAGTCCCTTATCTAGCTCTTTAATAAAAGTCCTTTATCTGGCTCTTTAATAAAAATCTTTTATCTGGCTCTCAAATGAAATATTCTTATCTGTCGCTCAAATGAGAGACACTTACTTGGCTTTCAACTGAATAAAACTTCTTTTTTTTTTTTTTTTACATATAATTCCCCAAAATATAATATGAAAATGGGTGACTATTAGGAGATAATCAGTGTCAATCGAAATGTGCAAAGAAACTGGATAACTCAACCTACTCTGTATTGGAAAATTCTAGACTGATGACATTGAGACTTTTGACTCTGTTAGGGCTGTTATAGTATTCTGTCCACTCTCTCATTGTCATCTTAAAATCATCCTGTCTGGCCACATCTATGACATCAATTTCCCGCATGGGACCTGGCAATGTTGAAAAATGACAGGCAATCATGGCATATTCAATGCAAATAAAGTGCTAACACTGACAATTGTCAACTAGGTCTAAGAACATGTTTTAAAAAAATCTCCTTCTTCTTAGTTTTTACTGGCTTGAAACTGACAGAAAGTTCTGGTTCTTCATCTACTTATGGACTCTGCTCTTGTTCCTAGATCTGAGTTTTGCATGCAAATCTACTTCACAGATATGAAGAATTCCAGTGAAGTGTGACTAAATAGCTTAACAAAACAGGGTAGCTAAAAAAAAAGTGCACAAAACAAGTTTCGGCCAGTGGCCTTTC
This sequence comes from Candidula unifasciata, assembly GCA_905116865.2. Taxonomy (NCBI): domain Eukaryota; kingdom Metazoa; phylum Mollusca; class Gastropoda; order Stylommatophora; family Geomitridae; genus Candidula; species Candidula unifasciata. The sequence continues at coordinate 372,299 of CAJHNH020003246.1, forward strand.
TTGAAGAGGCAATGAACTACACAACTATAACCATAATTCATTGTACACTGTAGTTCATTGCTTGTTTGAGAAAGGCCACCGGTGAAAATTTTTGGTGCACGGTTTTTCTTTTTCCCCGTTTCATTCAGCTTTTTAGTCACATTTCAGTGGAATTCTTTAGTATTAACTTGACTGCAGTCACCCTATATTATCACAGATCTGGTTATCTGGTTCACCGGCTGTAAACTTCGGCTGAAAGTTATGGTTGTTTGTCAACTTCTGGACTCTAGTGGCGTTCCAGAACCTGAGTGTTGCATGCACACCCATTTCACAGATCTGACTCATTTATGTGCAGACTGTTGGTTCCTAGCCTCTTCGACAGAAGCAATCTGACTCATAAGATAATACCCCAAATTAGTTGGCTTCTATGAAATTTTTGAATTTTTGTAGGGGCTAGTAAGTTCTGCCCCCCCCCCCCCCCCTTTTTCCACTCCCCACAATCATATTTTATGCAACTAATGGTGCTTACCATTTGTTGTTTTGCTGCATTACTGTCCCCGATTTATTTTAGGGTTTTTGTGGCGAAGTGGTCAAGCTGTTTGCCTCGCGCACTGAAGGTTGGGGGTTGGTTTCACAGCGCAGCTGTTCTGTTCACATGTGCAATTTTTACAGAGATCCCTGGGGATTGTCACTGGAGCTATAGGGGTTGTACTCTGTGCGATGCTCTCAGCAGACAGCTAGCTTTTCTGCGGGACAAAGACTGAGCCAGATGGGGCAAAACCCGGTGCGATAAAGTCAATCCTCTCGCCTTTACCCCCAATCATTATTTTATTATACCATTATATGTTGGCGTCTGTGGCTTAGGCTTTGCGAATGTTATTTGTAATGCTGAGGTGCAGGTTCGATCCCAGCTGCAGGTCTTGTGCTGGTTTCGACAATGGTATCGAGAAGCCGACCGCCCAGAAAGCTATGTCTAACTACTGGGCGTAAATTTGCCTAGAAAAACCACAACAGCTTAAAAATGCTGGGGTTGGTTCTGCAACGTCCTGTAAAGGATACGCAACTAACATAACCATTATATGTTACATACAGCTCTCACAGTTCACTTCTCCATTCCATTCTGTCCGATGCAACAACTCTGATATCATAGATGGAATCCAGTCCAGCACCTCTGGCCTCTTTCATCAACATTCGCTTTAGGGTTTCTCATGAATATCCTTATTTTTCTCAATACCAATTCCCTCCGTAAATTTATTCCGCTTTCCTTCTCATGCCTAGGCTATGAGATGGAAGAATGTTTTCTTTAGGTGCATCACTGTAGACAAGTCCTTTTTCTGAAACTAAGTAGTAAAAGCCTTTTTTCATCAATGGCACTTCAGTTTTAAAAAAAGGTAAATTTGGGAGATGTGAACCAGCATCATTGTACACGGTTATAAACCATAAGTGCTCTGCCACCAGTACAGACAGCTGATAAGAAACTGTCCGCCTGTGTCGCCGTCCCCACGTAACTCAGTAGCTCCAGCAACCATTTTTATAGAAGAATCAGCACTTGATGGATAATGTGATAAACATTATGATTAGAACCCAAAATCTTTTGGCCGACAGGCAAGCGTCTATACTACTGCAGCTCCACAAGCATTGGTACCCACTTCTTTTACAAGTACAGCACCCATTTTTACTACACTTAGTGCCAGTGCACATGGAGTTATACCGCTGGTTTTCGGAACAGTGTCTGTACTGACATCAATGCAGAAGTGGCAGTCTGCCACATAGTTAAGCAACACTGGAGTGACCTCTCCAGGGCACAGGCCCGAGCATGTTGACTAGGAAGGAGTACAGGATGTTGCTTCAGGTCGCAGGTACCCTCTCTCTACGTCACTAATAACACCAAGGAAAGGGCAAGTGCCAACAGAGTTGGGCATCGAAGACCACGCAGGAACTGCCAGAGCAGCACTGTTAAACACAGCCGAACCACCACTGGGATTCCAGATCCAGATTTGAATGCCGGGTTTACTCCCAAAGCACTTTCCCTAAAAAATGGTATGCCACAAGGCGGTGAAGGGTTAAGATCACAGCTTTTCTTCCCCTAGATGAGCCTTATCTGCCCGAAATACAACTACTAGTCCCCATATAATGTTCGGCAGGCGCTTGTACTCATCTTTCAAACAGTAAGTGTCAGGACCCATGTATTATTGCGTGGTCTCGAGGCATGGCGTCTGCCTCGGGTGCTGGGGGTCTCGGTTCAAGCCCCGGCAAAGGCTGGGATTTTTTTCACATGGCTTCTAGTAATTTCCCCTAGCCTCTGGGTAGTAAGATTGGATGCCCGCGTGTATTGTTGCGCACGTAAAAAAATCCCTTGGCAGTTGAAAATCGAAAAAGAGTAGCCTAACGGCAATGCCTGGACACAATTTTGAGTTTAAAATCTACCCAAAGTATTCCAGGAACCTTGTCGGTGTTAGGGAGTTCGTGAACTTTGCTAAGATTCTTTGGACTCAGGCTTGGGTCAGAAGTTGAACAGAGCACTTATGGGTTAGCAACCTTGTGCCATGATGTTGATCCGCCATTAACCTAAACAAAACAATTTTACATTGACACTTAAAATATGAGAATGGCACTCACCGACCAGCTGCTCGATTTCTTGAATGGTGATGGATGGAGATGGGAGAGTTAACCCCAGGCCATCTTTTTTCACACAGAGAATGGGTACATCAAACCCCTCCTCTTCTATATACTGTGGAGTTAACTGAGCCCCATGAAGCTGTTTTATAGGGATCTCTTCGGCACTGCAATGTCAACAAAAAGATATTTTATAGGGACATCTTTATCACTACTAGATCTTCAAGAAAATGAGAAAGCAGATGAGTTGGCAAAAGCTGGGAGTAATCTTCCACAACCTCATCCACCACACAGCTACAAGGAAACCAAAGCAGCGTTAAAGCAGTCTTTTAAGCGGGAGAGAAGAAGGCAGAATGGAGACTACAGACCAGAGAGTGACAGCATAAACAAACTCAACAGGAAAAAACAAACATCAATTTTTAGACTTCGGACATGACAGTGGTCTTTGAGCACACCTGCACAGGATAGGCATAAAAGAATCTGCTGTCTGATATTGTGGAGCAGAAAGACAGGCCTCATTGCAAGAGAAGCTCTGGGGGACCTTAAACGCACTATCCTATTTGTGATCCAGACGAGACTCAATGTTTAGCATGACTGATGTCGAATGCAGAAGAAGAAGAAGAACGTTAGATCATATCTTATATGTATTTTTTTTATAATTCTTAGAAAATAAAAATGTATTATACAGGGATATTTTTATCAGCAGAACATGTAAATAATATACTGTATATGAATCTCTTTTTCCGAAGAAAATATAAATATATTTTACAGCGACATTTTATCCCAAGAGAATCTAAATATATTATACAGGATCTCTTAATCCATGGAGAAAATGTAAATATATTTGATAGGGATATCTTTATACCTAGAACATGTAAATATGATTGATAGGGATATCTTTATACCTAGAATATGAAAATATATTTGACAGGGATATCTTTTTAAACCTAGAACATGTAAATATATTATACATGATCTCTTAATCCCTACAAAATGTAAATATATTATACAGGAATCTCTTTATCGTCAGGACATGTACATTTATTATCCTGGATGAATCTCTAGACCAACAGAAGAGGTAAGCAAGGGATTGTAAAGCAATCACTTCAGTACCGAGACATGTAAATAACATTCTATTTTAGGGATTTCTGCAGAATTAAGAACAGACAGATGCTAGAACAACATTTTTTGCCAAGCTGTACTCATACAAAACATTCTAGCTGTAATAAATGATTATTTTCTACACTAGTTGCAGATGGCTGGCCATCTTTAAACTGTCATAATGATGTCACTGAGTATGTTGTCTTATCTCTCTAAGGGCATTAGTAGTGTTTGTTCTGTCCCTGTGCCAGCCATCATTAAACTGTCATTATGATGTCACTGAGCACATCATCTGATTTCTCTAATGACATTAGTAGTGTTTATGTGATTCATAGGCTAGCCATCTTTAAACTGTCATTGTGCACATTGTCTTATTTCTCCAAGGGCATTCATTAGCAGTGTCTGCATGATCCATAGGCCAGCCATCTTTAAATGGCCATTATGATTTCACTGTGTATATCGTCTTATCTCTCTAAAGGCATTAGCAGTGCCTGCGTGATCCATAGGCGGGCCATCTTTAAATGGCCATTATGATGTCACTGTGTATATCGTCTTATATCTCTACAGGTCATTAGCAGTGTCTGCGCGATCCATAGGCCGGCCATCTTAAGACTGTCATTATGATATCAGTGTGTGTGTTGTCTTATTTCTTCAAGTGAAGTCTGAGCATCTCTGGACGTGTCTGGAGTGCTGTGTGGATAACCCAACTCGTAACTCATTTGCCTTTCACAAGTGAAAGACATCAATATTCACCCTTTTGTTGACCTTGTAACAATACAGAGTGGTGCAATTTTATTTGGCTCACCTGGGGAAAGTTCTGCTTTTCAGTCCTTTAATAAAAACAACGGTTCCCGTCTGCACAACCTGCACAGACAGTAAAACATTAATAAATTACTAACACAGACATAGACCTTAAACTGAAGTTGCTGAATTTTTTTTTTTGGCAATATAAAACCTTACAAACCGCTAAAGCAAAAGTGTGACACCATCACAGAAAACTAAAGTAATCTTTTGTGGGTTTTTTCTTCAAATAACGAAATATTTTTTTTACTCATGCAGTGTGTATATGAACGTGCACATAGACGTGTGTTTGTGTGTATGCATACATGCAAGTGTATTGTTTCATGGGGAACTAAGAGAGAGAAAACAGTCAGTACCTGTTAATCAACTATTCATAACATAACCCTTGACCGATCAGGGTCGTGGAGGTGTATTCAGGTGCATTCAACTGTTCAGAAAATCTAAAAATTACCAGAAGCAATTAAGCAACAATTAACCCTCTGGAGACGTTACCTTATTTAGAGTTGCATTGCCAAGAAGACGGAGCCCTGCAGAGGGGATTCAAGGGGAGTTAAAGAGCATTCTTCTTCTTCTTATCTTTTTCATCACGTTCACTGGCTGTAAAGACCAGCAGAAAGTTCTGGTTGTTCATCCATTTCTGGACTTCAGTCTTGTTCCAGAACTTGAATTTTGCATGCACATCAATTGTACAGACCTGATTTATTTGTATGCAGGCTGTTGGTTCCTCAACTTTCAAGCAGATGCACTCTGACTTTAAAGGAAACACCACTAATTAGTCTTTCTAATTAAACTTTAATGACATACCAGTTGGGGGTAGTGGGTCAAACCTCCCCCCCCCCCCCCATGTGGCTCTGGAACCCACACAGGGATTATTAGGCATTCAAGGTTTCTTATTACAGTAGAGGTCCCCCGTGTGGGTTCCGGGGCCCCATTGTGGGGAAAACAAGAATAGACCCACTGCCTCCCCAAAAGCATGTCGTAAAAGTCCACTGATTGGGGAGCTTCCTTTGAAGTCAGAGTGCATCTGCCGGAGAGGCAAGGAACCAACAGTCTGTATTCAAGAGAATGAGATCTGTAAAACTGATGCACACGCAACACTCAGGTTCTGGAGCAGGACTGCAGTTCAGTAGTGGACGGGCAACCAGAACTTTCCGCCAGAGCGTACAGCTGGTGAACGCAAAGAAGAAGATTACAGTGGACTAATCTGTGTCATGGCTGCAGTCTGTCACAATAACATGTGCACATATACTTCTCACTGTAAGACTTGACAAATAACAAAGATTTAATTTGCTTCAGATTATCAGTCTAAAAATCTATCAATTCTTCTGTGTTCAACCCTAAAGGGTAGTTGGTTGGTAGGTTGTGTTGTCATTTACAGCTAGACTGCGTTATCTGCACCTTTTGGCAAAACACATCCAATTTCAGCTGGCTACATACTTGTTAAGGGGGAGGCAAACACCCCCCCCCCCCCCCCCCCCCCCCACTTAATAAGTAGGGCCCAAGAATGTGTACAGGGAAAAATCTATAAATAATTATGAAAAACTTACCGAACTTAATTTGCTGCCATCTTCCGAGTAGTCATGTCTGTGCCAATTCCTCCTGTGTTTTACTGCAACATTAAAACAAAATTATAACTGCTGTCTATCTTCCTATTTCTCTTATCTCCCAATGAAGCATATGCCTCCATCCAATGCACAACACTGCCACTACCATATATAGGCAGTATTCTAGGAGCCAAAGTTTTAAATGGTTAAGGCCGAGAGATTTTCCTGCACCAGGTTTTATCCCATATGGCTCGGCTTCTTTCTGCAGATTGGCTAGCCACCTGCCGACGTAACATAAAGTATGGACACTGAAGCTCAGGTAATGAGCCTCCGTAAAAACTGCACTTGTGAAACGAACGCCGTAGCAAGAACCCACAACCATCACAAAAGCATGACTTCTTTGCCACGACAACCCCCAGTTGGGGGGGGGGCATGCAAGAGCTAGGTAAGGATAAGGGTGCCAAACAGGATTCTAAACAGTCCACATCTAGCAACAGAAAAGTGCAGAGCAGACACAAGCAGCAATACAATATACTTACAAACTAGTGGCCCATGCTTAGGTGTACACTTGGGACAATGATAGATCTCTATGTCTGCAGCCTGGTGCTCCTGAACGCCAACACAACTAAGAATAAACAACAAAACAACTAAAAATAAACAATGCAAAGCACTATCAAAGCAGACGGTGAACAATCAGATACAAATACCAGGTCATAAACAACTTACACATAGGTGTTAATGTGTGAGGTCACAAAACAGAACACAATCCAAAATTGAAAATGTCCCCGTTTCAAAGTGTGAGGAAAAAAAGCAAGGTGTCTTCTTCTTCTTTCACTCGCCTGAAATAAGTTGTCTATATACCAACAATTTTGTCTCTTGTATAAATTTCACTGTCGTTGTTAGTTCATTCAGTGATCCATAGAGTTTAAGTTCCATCGTAGTTCTTTCTGGCCAAATGGTTTGCCTCAATGTGTCACATTCCCAAAATGTTACGAGACATCTAGGGTAAGAAATCTATTTTTTTCTTTGATACCTCCCAATAAACTTAAGATTAGGCCAATTTGCTCGCCGTGGCTGTGTCAACTAATCCCGTTTTCTTAGTTAAAGAGGAAGGAAAGCAATTATTTATTTTCTCTGTTAATATTTACTGACTACTTTCTTTCATAAAACCAAATCATCTTTGTGCATATTTATCACTCTAAATATGAAAATTCCATATTTTTAGTGACATCAAGGCTGAGATTATGTTACAGCCAGCAGGAGTATCTGTCTGCTTAATGGACATTGATTTCAACCCCTGGATTTTTATAAAAACTAATCAAGACTCCAAATGTTTTTCTGCGCTTTCTTCTCTTCCTCTGGTTTCTTAGGGTAGTTTCAGAAAATTAAAACAATGCAATTTTTAAAGACAAAATTGTGAAAAGGGCAATTTTTTAAAATTTTACAGGGCAAAAGGGTTGATTCCTTGACAAGCAAAGTGAATAATTTAAATGAAAGGGTTAAAGCACAAAGACAACATATCCCAAATTTCAGAATTGGACAGAAACAATTTTTGGTTATATTATAAGAAGAGAGAAGCTAGAACATGCTGCAACAACTGAACAGACAGACTTATGGACAGTGACAGAGGAAGACCAAACGTAAGTACGACCGCTCAGAAGCAGATTATAAACAGCCTATTGATATCAATGTTATGCTACCAGTGCTAAACTTTGTCATCATCAAAGGCTAACCTACGTACTTCTTATTGTATTCTTCTTAGCCTTTATCGGCTTTAAAGTTAGGAGGACATTTATGGACTTGGGTTTTGTCCAAGAAGCTGAGTTCTGCATGCGCATCCAATTTAAAGACCTACTTATTTGTATGCAGACTGTTAGTTCCTCACATCTTAGGGGTTAATTACTTTTAAGGAAAAATCCTTTATTGGTCACCTTTTACGACATGCTCAATAGGGAGGCGGTGGGTCTATTCTTTCGTTCTTCAAAATGGGGCTGCGGAACCCACACAGGGAAACATATTGTACAATTAACAACTTAAGTTGAGATGTCAGAGGAAAGCCTTTAACTTAACCTAACTATCCGAGACAAAGTGAGAAATGCCACTATCAGACAAACTAGAAACATCACCAGGCATCAAATTCACTGAGAGTGAAACAGAAGATCAAGTCAACTTGTTAAAATGCAGCCACAATAACCTTAACTACCAACACATGTGCTACACATGAACAGATCTGATGGGAAAGCAAGAAGTCCTTCTAAAAGAAGATGGAATGCCATTAAAGACCTACGTCGACGGGACATTACCTCAGGTAGCTACAGTTCTCTAAAGGCTGAGGATGCCAGTCTCAAAAGACCTACTACAACTACTGACCACCGACCCTCACTCCCTGAGTAACCTCTTGGGACACGCATGGTGTTACAGTGTTATTTAATTAATTTAAAATACGTTTACAGTTAGTCAGTTAGTGAAAACGGCTATCTCCGAATAAGGGCCACATATTATGGCGTTAAAAACAGGGCCTCAGTCACATGTAAATTTCAGACTTCCGGCGACTATATCATCACTGCCATGAGTATCTCCTACACCGCTACACGTGGCGCAGAGCTAAACTAGATTGCTGGGACTCATGAGCAAAGCAGAAGGAGATGCGGAAGTTGCTGATCTTGAGTCCCACTTATCTAGTTTAGCCTCGCTCCACAGGTAGCGGCGCGGGAGATACTCTCGGCGGTGGCGGTATAGTCACTGGTCTGCAATTGAAGTCATCGGAAGTCTGCAATTGAAGTCGTCGGAAGTCCGCAATTTACATGTGATTGAGGCCCTGTCAGGGTGTGTTTTTAGCCGCCATAATATGTGGCCGTTATTCAGAGGATAGCCGTGAAAACTTACTTGGAAGCTGTGTACACATGGTTTTATAGGCGAATTATGAGAATACCCTGGACTGATTAAAAGAGTAATGAAGACGTCATGAAAGAAACTGACTTAAGAAGAGAAATGGGCTCTCCTGTAAACTACGGCTGGTAGACAACAGTAGACGGCTGGTTAGTCGGAGTTCTGTCCCTTGGCTACAGTGCAATTACGGAGTGGAAAAGGCACGAATCCCAACACAAAGTGACGTCAACATGGCTTGCAGACCCTGCGCTGCGACTCAAACTAGCGACCGCGTTCAATTACCGCTTCTTGCGACACATTACGGAGTGGACTAGAGGGAACTAAACAAGTGACATAATTTCTGTGTGTTGGCGATACTGTCATCATACGGTTAGGATTTGGATTAAGGTTTGGGTTATGGCCACTATGAGTTTGTGCGAAGACGAGATGCAGCGACACTAACCGTAACCCTAACCCTAACCGTAAGTGATTATAGCAGGGCAGTGCACGCTGTCTATTGCCAACACACAGTAATTGTGTCAAGTGTTTGTTCCCTCCTTTTCCACTCCGTAATTGCACTGTAGCCAAGGGACAGAGCTTCAACTAACCGGCCGTCTACTGTTGTCTGCCGGCCGTAGTTTACAGGAGAGCTTAGAAATTATAGCCCACGTCAAAAACCTCCCCCCCCCCCCCCCCCCCCCCAGAAAAGAGACAATCTTCGTTCTTCGTTCGTGTGATGAGAAGGAGAAAAACTGGAGTACATCTTGAAAGTTGGAGAGGAAAAAAGGCAAGGGGAGACCAAGATAACAGATGATGTACAGTTAGACACCATGGCATGGAAGATCATCTGTGTCAGAGGTGACTGAAAGTACAGTACACACGAGACAGAAGGTTGTGGATAGTCACAACTTTCAACGCTACACAGCACGCATGGACTTTAAGAAGAAATATCTTTGCTTCCCTTGTGGATCTCGCGGCAATACATGCGAGCTGGTAAAGTTAACACGGATGTTATAAGAACATCAGATTTAGAGAAAACTAATGAATCGTAGCATTTCTGTCTAGGGGGAAACCCCATCACATCACACAATCATCACAATCACTGACCGTGTGAAAATTTAAAGTCAACGTGCCCTAGCTAGGTCTTTGATTACCTCATGCATTAGATCCGATTTTCTGACTTTACTTATAATCATAGGTAGTCGCTGCTCATATTTTATCCAATACAAAAGTAAATTAGCTTCCCTTATTTCAGAAAACAAATCTGTATTTTAGTAATACGATCGAAATTAAAGAATATTAAGAACTAGGTCACTCCATGAACTATGAACAATCTGACTCAAACCGAACCTCTCGTCTGTCTCTCTAACTTCATTGTTTACCGTGTTCTGGTTAGCGACCTATTAACTCCGTGATTCAAACAACGGATTGAAGATACTAGATCTCAAACCTAACATTAATCAAAGTAATACATGTGTCAACTTTACCTGCCATGAAACCAATCTTTACAAACATCACACTCAATCATAAATCGGGTTTCGTCGTACGGCAAGCGACACACACAATAAACTGGATCTGCTCCCGTCGCCATGTTGCCTGTGTACTAGAATGTAGCTGACCAATCACAGGAAAGTGGGTCAGTCGAGCAGACGGCGTTGTTCTGTGTGTGTCCGGGGCCCAGGGCTTCCCCTTCTATTTGTCTTCATGGTGTGCCCAGTCTATCCCTTATATTTGCCTTTATAATTTATAGTGTGCCCATGCTTCCTCTTCTGTCTGTTTCATGGTGTGCACAGAGCTTCCCCTTCTGTCTGTTTCATGGTATGCCGGGCTTCTCCTCCCTTCTATTTGTCTTTATAGCGCGTACAGGGCTTTCCCTTCAGTTTGTTTCATGGTGTGCCCAATGTTTCCCCGTCTGTATGTTTGTTTATTCGTGTATCCAGGTTTCCTCTTCTGTTTGTTTGCATGGTGTGTACAGGGCTTCCCCTTCTGTTTGTTTGCATGGTGTGCACAGGGCTTTCCCTTCTCTTTGTTTGCATGGTGTGTACAGGGCTTTTCCTTCTGTTTGTTTGCATGGTGTGCACAGAACATCCCCTTCTATTTGTTTGCATGGTGTGCACAGTGCTTCCCCTTCTGTTTGTTTGCATAGTGTGCACAGAGCACCCCCTTCTGTTTGTTTGCATGGTGTGTACAGGGCTTTACCTTCTGTTTGTTTTCAAGGTGTTTACAGGGCTTCACCTTCTGTTTGTTTGCATGGTGTTTACAGGGCTTCCCCTTCTGTTTGTTTGCATGGTGTGTACAGGGCTTTCCGTTTACGTGTGTGTCTGTGGTGTGCCCAGGGCTTCCCCCTTAATCTGCGTGTCTTTATAGCGTTTTTAGGGCTTTCCCTTCATCTGCGTTCTTTATGGTGCATACAGGACTTTCCCTTCATCTGTGTGGCTGTGGTATGCCCAGGGTTTTGGCTGTGGTATGCGAAGAGCTCTGGCTGTGGTATACCCAGGGCTTTGGCTGTGGTATACCCAGGGCTTTGGCTGTGGTATACCCAGGGCTTTGGCTGTGGTATGCCCAGGGCTTTGGCTGTGGTATGCCCAGGGTTTTGGCTGTGTTATGCCCAGGGTTCTGGCCGTAGGATGCCCAGGGCTCTGGCTGTGGTATGCCCAGGGCTCTGGCTGTGGTATGCCCAGGGCTTTGGCTGTGGTGTGTCCAAGGTCTTGGCTGTGGTGTGCCTAGGGCTTTGGCTGTGGTATGCCCAGGGCTTTGGCTGTGTTATGCCCAGGGCTTTGGCTGTGGTATGCCCAGGGCTTTGGCTGTGGTATGCCCAAGGCTTTGGCTGTGGTGTGCCCAGGGCTCTGGCCGTGGTATGCCCAGGGCTCTGGCCGTGGTATGCCCAGGGCTCTGGCTGTTGTATGCCCAAGGCTTTGGCTGTGGTGTGCCCAAGGCTTTGGCTGTGGTGTGCCCAAGGCTTTGGCTGTGGTGTGCCCAAGGCTTTGGCTGTGGCATGTCCATAGGTGCTCAGATCCTCCCCTCAGTATGAACCCCAACGTCCGATGGCTAATAGTACCAGTTCTATGTTGATTAACAATTCGTCTGGTGTGCGTCTCGTTTTTTGCTACGCCGATCTAATTCCCAAGTGTGCCATTCTGGCGAGTGATGTGGATTCACTGCCCCCAAATTCCCCTATCCTTCCTATTTCTCTGAGGGCATTAATAATATCAGCATGATTCATAGGCTGACTGTAGGTAGTGATAGCTGATCCAGCCAACCTATCAGGTCTTTCTTTTCCATCCACACCTGCGTTTCTCGGAACAAAAATAAAGGTGACTCCATGCACAGTGGACTTCTTCGCATTGAATCACTGAGTATACATATGTGGGTGTAGTTTTGTGTTTCGAGACAGGTGAACGCTTGCGACACTGCAATCACCTCCATCGTCATGCTGCTAGTTGTCATGGAAAAGGCGCAGTTGGTTTCTTTTACCGTTCTGCCCGCTGAGCGTGCTGTGAATGTCTTTTTTGGCGTATAACGGATGCGTCTGTGTAGATTAGTGCCTTCCTTGTTTGCATGGAAGATTTGCATGAAGATTAGTGCCTTCTCATTTGTCTTTATAGTTGCCCTAGGCTCCCTCTTCTCATGTGTCTTTATGGTTGCCCTGAGCTTCCTCTTCTCCTGCATCTTCCTGAAGTGTTCAGAGTTTCCCGTTTGGCTGCTGTTTGGGAGGCCAGCTGAGTCTTTGGAGAGGTGGATAAACTAAGAATTGGTCTGCATGTGTCTTCCTGGTGCCTCCTTCAACTGTAGGCAGGAACAGGCACACAGCTGATGGAACCTGGTTGCTCAGGTCCCAAGTTGGAGTGAAGTCTGTATACATTTAGGCCATATCTATAAAAACAGACACTTTCCCCATTACCTCGACATAGCAAAGTACCAAAAGATCAAGATGAGTTGTAAAATAGGTGCGCATGCAAAACTCAGGTGCTTGAACAAGGCTAAAATCTAGACATGGACGAACAATCACGACTTTTCACAAAGGTTTGTAGCTGGTGAACGCAAACAAACTAACAGACTTGTAAAGCAAAAAAAAACCATTTTCCTTCAGTGGCACATAGGGCAAATGATGTAAGACAGTCTTAGACTATATTTTTATATAAACTAATCGACACTCCATGGGTGATGATGTGGGTAATATTATGACTGCCACCTTTACTTCCCATGACATTGCCTGCTACCCATTTAAGGCTAGTTGACTAGGCAACCAAGGTAAATTCTAATGAAAAAGAATGCAGACTTAAGCCTACAACACCACCCCCTCCCTCCCCTTAAAAATTATTTTCACTGCTACTTCATACTTACTTACTTAGTCGCTCCTCTTCTAACTTGGGGTGTAGAGGTTTACCAGGGAGATCTCCAGACGTCTCTATCAGCAGTTTTATTTCTGGCTTTTTTCATTCCAGTCAGGTAATGTCGGATGTTGTCTTCCCAGCGCACTCTGGGTCGTCCTGGAGGTCTGGTTCACTGGTTCTTAGCCTCCAATTCCTGCCATGGTGGCAGATTTTCTCCCATTCTGCATACATGTCCAAACCATTGTAACTGTGACTGATCCACTCGGGTTTGTACGGACTGGGTATCAAGATCTTGACATATTGTCTGACTGCGGACTTTGTCCTTTCTTGTTACTTGCCACCCCCCTCCTCCCCCCCCCCCTCCCCCCAAGGATTGCGGCCTACAGGTTGAGAACCGCTGGTCTAGAAGTTAGATGTGATTTAAATAAAATGATGCAGTGAATGCTTGGCCGAGGGAAAACAAACAAACAAAATCTCATAAAAACATTGGTTAATAATTAGTTTATTATTTCATTCAGGCAGAAGTGAACACACAAACTATGGCAATACAACTGTCCAGATGGCTCCACCAGTAATAATTACTTGTGTGACGTTTTCAGTGAATGCTGTATATGTACAGAGATGCCCCCATTCAGTATATATTTCAGCAGTAAACAGTCTATTGTGGTTACTTTGTTACTGTACAGTGGTTTGATTCTATAGTGAGTGTAATGACATTTTTCACACATGTATAGTGACATGAATGATGCCATTCACATATGGATAATAGAATGACTGTCACCATTACGATGTGAATGATAGCACGGGCACAAACTAAATATACAAAGATCTGAAAATGTTCTGATTAAAGCCAGCTAAATGAAAATCTGAATTTTTTTTTCAATAAAAATAGTTAACAGGTTTGTTTCACATAAATAAATTTAAAAAAAAATATTTAAAAAAAACAGAGATTATTGTTACAGTGATTTTTCTTAGTCTCAAATATGGGAGTAAATGATATATGCACATCTCACATATACTCGCACAAAACAAGTATATTTTTATGAACGAACACAAATAGATATTTCATCAAACACAGATGGTTTCTGGTATATGCATGCCTCACACAGAACTAACAAGTATTGTTTTATGAATGCACACATGTACAGAGATATATCACTAAACAGTGGTTACTTGAAGTTGAATGCCTCACAAATACTCACACATAGAGATAACAAGTATTGCAATGCGTTATGTATGCACACACATACACAGATATTTCATCAAACACAGGAGTTCCTGGTACCTGCATGTCCTACATAAACTCACACTCAGAGATAACAAGTATCGTAATGTTTGACAAATGCTCACATACACACATAATTATCATCCCATATTTCAGGCCTCTGGCTTGTTCTGAAGATTCATCATTTAATTCCACTGTCCGTTGAACCTTTTTGCCACAGAAACACTAAGGGGGAAACAAATGGGCCTAGACACTATTGGAATTCCAGAAAAATTCCTTTAAAAATTTTTTTGCATGCTTACTTTTTTTGCAGGTCAGTAATGAATTTGTAAAAATGTTATTTTTCTGCATTTGTCCTTAAAAATACATAAAGATATATGACAGAAGTAATCAATTAACATGAAAAGGGGAATTAAAAAAATACACATGCCTAATGTCTATATATCCTGATCTTGTAAATGTTTGCGCAGGCACGAATGCAGCAAATAGCATTTACTATGCGCCTCATAAACAGGTCACTATAGATAAGTCAGAAAATTGACATTCACGAGGAACTGGAGCCAACTGGAAGTGTCAGTTTTGCGGCTTCTTGGGAAAGGGCTAATGCTATATTCTTACATTTTATAATTGCTTCAAAATTAATGTATCTGTTTGACAAATGTTGCCCTTGGTGTCAAACCCTTTCTCCTTCTTCCAGTATTTTCCATCTAGTTATCACATTCATGTTTCTTAATATGAGGGTTTGATCATGCCTTAAGAGTATTTGCTTTCTGATCATTTTAATAAGAATTTGAAAAATGTTTCAGTCTGAAACACAAAGATAACCAGTAGGTGAAGGTTTCAAATTAGCTAAGACACAGAGATAACAAATATGTAAGTATTTTGCCATCGAATTATCACCTTGATGTTTCTTAATCTTAGGGCATGATCACGCCATGAGAGTCTTTGCATTCTGATTATTTTAAGAATAATTTGGACAATGGCAGTCTGTAGACACAACCATGGCAGGCTAGCAGTCAGGAGACACAACCACGGCTGGCTGGCAGTATGCAGACATAACCACGGCTGGCTGGTGGTCTGTAGACACAACCATGGCAGGCTGGCAGTCTGTAGACACAACCATGGCTGGCTGGCAGTCTGTAGACACAACCACGGCAGGCTGGCAGTCTGTAGACACAACCATGGCCGGCTGGCAGTCTGTAGACACAACCACGGCAGGCTGGCAGTCTGTAGACACAACCACGGCTGGCTGGCAGTCTGTAGACACAACCACGGCAGGCTGGCAGTCTGTAGACACAACCACGGCTGGCTGGCAGTCTGTAGACACAACCACAGCCGGCTGGCAGTCTGTAGACACAACCACCGCCGGCTGGCAGTCTGTAGACACAACCACAGCCGGCTGGCAGTCTGTAGACACAACCATGGCAGGCTAGCAGTCTGTAGACACAACCACGGCAGGCTGGCAGTCTGTAGACACAACCATGCTGGCTGGCAGTCTGTAGACACAACCACGGCTGGCTGGCAGTCTGTAGACACAACCATGCTGGCTGGCAGTCTGTAGACACAACCATGCTGGCTGGCAGTCTGTAGACACAACCATGGCAGGCTGGCAGTCTGTAGACACAACCACAGCCGGCTGGCAGTCTGTAGACACAACCATGGCTGGCTGGCAGTCTGTAGACACAACCATGCTGGCTAGCAGTCTGTAGACACAACCACGGCAGGCTGGCAGTCTGTAGACACAACCATGCTGGCTGGCAGTCTGTAGACACAACCATGCTGGCTGGCAGTCTGTAGACACAACCACAGCCGGCTGGCAGTCTGTAGACACAACCACGGCAGGCTAGCAGTCTGTAGACACAACCACAGCCGGCTGGCAGTCTGTAGACACAACCATGCTGGCTGGCAGTCTGTAGACACAACCATGCTGGCTGGCAGTCTGTAGACACAACCATGCTGGCTGGCAGTCTGTAGACACAACCACAGCCGGCTGGCAGTCTGTAGACACAACCACGGCAGGCTAGCAGTCTGTAGACACAACCACAGCCGGCTGGCAGTCTGTAGACACAACCATGCTGGCTGGCAGTCTGTAGACACAACCACAGCCGGCTGGCAGTCTGTAGACACAACCATGCTGGCTGGCAGTCTGTAGACACAACCACGGCAGGCTGGCAGTCTGTAGACACAACCATGCTGGCTGGCAGTCTGTAGACACAACCATGCCGGCTGGCAGTCTGTAGACACAACCACAGCCGGCTGGCAGTCAGTAGACACAACCATGCTGGCTGGCAGTCTGTAGACACAACCACGGCTGGCTGGCAGTCTGTAGACACAACCATGCTGGCTGGCAGTCTGTAGACACAACCACGGCTGGCTGGCAGTCTGTAGACACAACCATGCTGGCTGGCAGTCTGTAGACACAACCACAGCCGGCTGGCAGTCTGTAGATACAATCATGGCTTGCTGGCACAGGTAGACAGATTAGATCTAAACCAGTGGACGGATAAGACCGGAAGTAGCAGACATAAGATCTACACCAGCATACACCATTAGGACTAATACCAGACAAGACGGTTGGGGGGAGACAATGATGAAATCAATTCATGTCACAATCCCCATCATGAGAGCATAACTACTTCTACAACAACATAGATCAATGAAAAGATTAGTGTATTAGATATACTCTGTAGTTATACAGTTACAATTTTGTTCAACGGTAATTATATACAACATGGGGGGGAGACAACCAATATATAAAGCCTACAAGAATATATATCCATACAAAGGTAAATATGTTCATTTAAAAATGTGTGCCGTCTCCACCGTGAAGGTTGGCTATTATTGCCGTCTCTACAAACATTATGTGGGTAAGCCCCAACCTCTTCCATAGTGCGATTTTTTTTTTCCTAGTGTCGAAAAACAGAGTATTTTTTTCCCACGTTGTCTACGACACCATTGAATCTTTCCACTTGGCCAGTTGACTGTGGGTGATAAGGACTGGTGTGGATATGATGGGTCTGGAGAATCTAGAAGATTTCTTTCATCAGTTTTTCCCTCTGAACTGTGAGTCATTGTTTGTCAAGATCTGATTGGGAAATCCCAATTACCCGAGTCATCATGTAGCAGGTCCTTTGCAGAACGTCTCTCTCATCACAGTCTGCCTGTAAGAAACTCGGTCTCTTGCCAGTTCTCCCGCCTCATGAACTTTCACACTCAAGGAGTCACTTATATCCTGTGCCCATCTTCGTGTCGGTCGGCCTCTGCCCCTCCTTCCTGGTACCATGCCTTCTGCTATAATTTTTTCCAATCCGTCGTGGCGCTTGATATGACCAAAATATTTGAGCTTTCGAGAAAGGATGCTGTTTATTAGCCAATCTTCCTTGATGTTCAGATCTTTTAAGATGTCAATATTTCTCATCTTCTTTGTCTAAGATATTCTGAGAATCTTTTTATAGCATTTCAGCTCAAAAGCCCCTATTCTCTTTCTTAAGGACTGAGAGATAGTCCACAACTCACATCCGTATGTAGCCACAGGGAAGATGCATGCTCTCAAAATTCTAATTTTTATCTCCTTGCTGGTGCTTAACCATAGACTTTTAAGGCTGTTCAATCTTTGCATTGTTATGGCTATCCTCCTTTTAATTTCTGTCGAACAGTCTCCATTGTTGTTTATTATAGAGCCTAGATATTCAAAGTTTGTGACATTTTCAATTTCTTCATCATTTATGGTTATTTTTGGGTGACAGCCAGTTTTATCTGTGGACATTATTTTTGTTTTCTTAAAATTCAAGAACAGATTTTGATCTTCACTGTGCTTTTGGACGGACAATATTAAATTTTCTATTCCCTTTACGCTGTTCGAAAGGAGGACTGTGTCATCTGCGTAGAGGAGTTCCGGAATTGCCACAAATTTTAAGCGGATCATAACTGTCACAAGTCTGCTCATTTTTGACATTTCTCATTATATTTTCTGCGTATATATTGAATAGGTATGGTGAGAGAATGTACCCCTGCCTCACCCCCTTTTGCACCTCGAACCAATCAGATGTTTCACCAGCTGCTCTGATGGCTGCTTGTTGTTCTTGATAGAGATTTTCAATTAAAATGCGCTGGAAACCCCATACTTTTCATAATAGTCCACAGTTGATGGTGCTGGACACAATCAAATGCCTTGCTATAATCAATAAAACAATAACCCTAGTACTTGAGGATAATGAAATCGTTTGACGCAATCACTAACTTTTAAGCACACAAAAAAAGATACAGAAATGTCAGTAAAGCTGATTTAAAATATGTACAAGCAAGAGAAATCAGGCCAAAAACTATAGCTGGCTTATTTTAGTGACAATGACATGGTTACATCTGTATATAGTAATAAAATATATTTTTGGTAATATATATAAAACTGTAATAACATGTATATTACAAGATGGAAAGATAACATTAAAGAAACTACAGCACCACGATATGTTTATGGTTGAAGCAGCCAGAAGGGCAGGACCTTATATCTCCCTCGACACCTGAAGAGGAGGTAAAGAAAAAGAAGAACATATATATATTGTCCCCGACACCCGAAGGAGTAAAAGAGGACGTAAAGAAGAAGAATAACATAGATATTACTATACTGGGAAGTGGGTCATCGTCAAGGTCCAAATGTCGCCTCATATGCCGAAGCCTTTAAACTGCTCAGTCAGCCACTTCTCTTTTACAGCAACAATAGAGAATTACACCAACTGACCTGTAAACACACCACTGGACAGATATCAAGCAGTGGGTGAGCACAAGGGAACAAACAAGTCAGCTAGAGGCATCTAGCTACAACAAGCAGTTGGAGCTTAGCTTAGCAAAACAGAAACACAGGCAGCCAAATGATGAGCACAAACACATGCCAGCTAGGGTTTTTAGCTTAAAACAGGAGTCTGCGAATGGCTCAACAATACAGAAACACAGGCAGCCAATCAGTGAGCACAAGCAAATAAGCACATATCAGCCAGCGCAGTATTTCTCAACCTTTTTTTGGGGTCAAACGACCCTTTCACAGGAGTCACCAAAGACCATCACAAAACACATATTCATTTAAGTTATGAAGAAGCGACAAAAATAATTGTATGGTTGGGGGTTGCCGTAACATGAGGAGCTTTATTAAAGGGTCGCCACAATACGAAGAACTGTATTAGATAGTCGCGGCATTAGAAAGGTTGAGAACCACTGAGCTAAGGTCTCTAGCTTGAAACAGAAGTCTGTGATTGGCTCAACAATAGAGAAGCATAGGCAGCCTGCCAGCGAGCACAAGCAAATCTCAGCTAGTGTCTCCGGCTAAAATATGCCATTATTAGTGCCACCTCTGTCATATTTCAAACATAACATTATTACTGACAAACACCATTCATTAATGCCATCACAATCTAATGCCAACACCTTTGGACGCCATCATTAATGCCATTACTATCATATTTCAATATTTATGTCATGACCAACACATCCTAACATTAACCTCCTCATTATCAAATGACATCATTATTTCATGCCATCACTATAAAATGACATAACAAGTTAATGTCATCACCATCATTAGTTAATGGCACCAACAGTATGTCCCAACATTAATGTGATCGCCATCATGTTCCAACACAAACAGTATCACCGCCATTTGCTGAATGTTGAGGTCATCACCACCATCTCACACCCGACATTTAAAAGCATTACCGTCTATTGCAAACATTAATGGTATTGCCATCAGATGCCAACAGTAATGATTAGCACAACCAGATGCCAACATAATTATCACCAGCGGGTGCCAACATTAATGACATCACTATCAGATGCCAAAAGTAATGTGTCATCATTAATGGCATTACCAACAGGTGCCAATATTAATGGCATCACCATTACATGCCAACATTAAAAGTATCACTATCAGATACCACATTAACTGAACCACCGCCATATGCCAGTTTCAATGTATCCCATCATGGAAAAAATATCAAATGGCATTCTGGATATATCAACATTATTGGCATTATCTGTCCAGGTTAACAGCATCAATGTCATATGATTGGCACCTTTCTGTCTTTCCAGATGATAGTGTTATTCTCAAAGCCAATGGCGATGGCAAGTGTGAATAGCAAGACCTGCCCGTGTATATCATCAATATTGTCACCAGTTATGCCATCAGTAATACCCTCTTTGTCACACGCCAAGATTATTCTCATCACCTAGATACGATAACCTTCGTCATGATATAACCAGAACAACATTAGGGATCCATCACTGTCTTTCGATACCCTAAATAGTGTTAATGTCAAACCACTTTAATTATGTCAACATTTTCATGCAATTACTGTCATGGACAAAGACAATGAAAGAATAGCTGTAACCTCTCATTTTCTGAAAATTACCATTACAAAGACCTCATACTAGACATGCTTTCAAACAGAAGGTAAGGTAAGTATTTCAATTCTATGTATACAGTGAGTGAAAGCATCAGTACTTAATCTCACTGATCAGGAACATTTACAGACTACATTGCCAGTAACAGTTGTGGTTTCTACCAAATTCCAAGAAATAATTTACAAACAGTGACCACAATGAAACTATTAAAACATAAAGTGTGATTTCTTTACAATCAATCTTCAGTAACATATAGACTGTGATTTCTGGCAACCTTCCAGAAGTAGCATTCATATTGTGATTACTACAATCATGTCTGTAGTAGTAACAAAATGTGATCTCTAGCATAACGTCTGCAGTAGTACACAAGATGTGATCTCTACGATTATGTTTGCAGTAGCACACAAAATGTGTTCTCTGCCATCATATTTGTAGTAATACACAAAATGTGATCTTTACAATCAACACTGCACAACACACAAGCTCTGACTTCTGTCAACCTTCCAGAAGTAGCACATACAATGTGATCACTACAATCATAATTGTAGTTGCACACAAAAAGTGATCTCTACAAATATGTTTGCAGTACACAAAATGTGATCTCTACCATCATATTGGTAGAAGCACAAAAAATGTGATCTCCACAATCCTGTAATTACCAAGACAAAAGCGGACCTCTGCAATCCTGCAATTAACTATACAAAATGAGATCTTGGTATGATACTAGCAACAGACAAGACGTGATCTCTGTATCACCTAAAAACTCACATCTCCTACACGATCCAAGTGTTGGTTTTTGTCTTCCATTCACACACTGTATTTATCCATTCACAAAATGAACTGAGCTATCTACTATCAACAGCACTTGAGTGAACATTCAATGTGGTTCTGTGTTTTTATTCTTTTTTCTTTTTTTTCCTATAAGTGATGTAACTGTGTTGTACCTATTTACAGCACAGCTGCACGATTTGTGCCTTTCAGTCAACACAACTGACTTCATCAAGCATTTGTTGACCCGGTTAACTTAACAGGTTCTGTGTTCTAACTTCATGTATGAACATTTCTTGAACATGAAAAAAAATATACGTATATATATATATATATATATATATATATATATATATATATATATATATATATATATATATATATATATATATATATATATATATATATATATATTCAACACGTGAAATCTCTCACATACAAAAAAAAAAATGTCCCACAATGACAGATGAAACAGACACTTATATCAATAGATGTGAAAATCTTGCTCTAAAAATCCTGAA
Organism: Candidula unifasciata; assembly: GCA_905116865.2. Classification (NCBI taxonomy): domain Eukaryota; kingdom Metazoa; phylum Mollusca; class Gastropoda; order Stylommatophora; family Geomitridae; genus Candidula; species Candidula unifasciata. The sequence goes on from CAJHNH020003246.1 coordinate 394,446, forward strand.
AATCATATAAGAAGAAATGCACCTGTCACAAATCTATGTATAATATTTATATGTAAATTTTGGTCTCTGTGAAACCCCCTTATAACAATAAAAACAGAGAGTCCAACAATTTAAAAGCATAAATATCAAATTTTAAACCAGATAATCCAACAATTTAAAAGCCTAATGTCACATTTTAAACCAGACAAACCAAGATTTTAAAATCCTAAATGTGAGGTTCTAGAACAGAGAATCCCACAACTCAAGCTTTTAAATGTTACACTTTACAAAAATTAAATCCAGAATTAATCCATAATGTTAGTTACCCTATTTCACTGCCAGGAAACATCCAGTTAAAAATGTTTAGCATTTATACACAAAGCCAACTGGTCTGCAACAGTCTACAAGACTGCTGTTGAAGCAAGACTGCAAGGCAAAGAAAGGATCAGGCACTGAGGACCCCCCCCCCCCCCACCATACATACACACACATTTAGACAATTTTTATACATAAAAGACATTAACTAACTTTTTGATACATCCACTCAATTCAGTATCATGCAGCAGGTTCTTTGAAGAACGTCACCTTTTTTCGGTCAGCCTGAAAGAAACTCGGTCTCTCGCCAGCTCTTCCGCCTAACGCACTTTCATACCTAAGAAGTCACCTATTTCATGTGCCCTTTTTTCGTGCTGGTCAGCCCCTGCTCCTCCTTCCTGGCAATATGCCTTCGTCTATAATTTTTTTCAATCGGCCGTGGTGTTTCATATGGCCAAAATATTTAGGCTTCCAAGACAAGATGCTGTTTATCAGACATCCACACAGTTACTAACATTTTCTTTTCCAAGCAACGCACCATGCGTTTGGTGGCAATTGTTTACAATAAAAGTTTCCTCTTCATTCCGTGTCCAATTTCTTTGTTAAATAAATATATCCTATCAATATGTTGTGTTCACTGTTTCTTTTTGGTAAAGTTATTATGTGATCTGCTTCAGATGCAATATTAAATTTTTTTTTTTTTAATCACATTTTTGGCCATAATAAGTTCAAGCAAACAACTGCATGGAACCGAAAGAGATAATATATTAATTAAAATAAATTGTTTGCCCTCTCCACAATACAGCATGGATACAGCATACCCACTGCCGTGTTTGAGAATATTACAAAATCTCTTCCACAGCACAACCCTCGTACCATTGTCCAAAAACAAAGAGTGGTTTTTGTCGATAAAACAATCAAACACAAAAACACATGCAAATACACACAAACTATAGAACATTTATTTGTTCACTCACTCATAACCTCTCCTGCACACTCACATGTTCTCCTCACACTTTCACAGAGTAGCTACTGAATATAGGCTGCTTCCTTGGGAACTGGATGATTGTAGTGCTGCTAAGATGGTGATATAGGTGTAAAATTCTCCAGCTCATTCCACACCAATTCTACAAAAAAAGAAAACAGAATAGTTAGTAATTGTTGGGGGGGGGGGGGGGCGGGCGGGCAGGACACATCATGTGGGGGGGGGGGGGGAAATAGAAGATAAATCTTCTTCGCATTTACCGGCTGCAAGTTCTGGTTGTTTATTCCCTTCTGGACTCTAGTCCCATTCCAGATACTGAGTGTTGCATGCAAATCTGCTGTTTCACAGGTCTGACTCATTTGTATGCAGACTGTTGGTTCCTTGCCTCTCAGGCCGATGTACTCCAACTCTGAAGAAAGCTCCCAATTAGTCGACACTTACGTAACGCTTTTGTGCAGGCAGTGGGTCTATTCTTGTTTCCCCCCAATGAGGCCCCAAAACCCACACTGGGAGAAGATAAATGACATTGTGGAATCTACTTTCACCACTATAAATGACACTGTGTAATTTACCCTCTCCATTATAAACGACAATGTTAAGTCTATAAACCATTAAAAAAAACACTGTTTATTTTTGGTATACTTTTTGTTTTATTTTCACCCTGACCCACATAGGAATGCAGGCTACACCTGGCTGGGGTAGCCAGTAGGAAATTATTACTTTTGTGGAGGTTGAACAGTGGATCCGTGACCTATCTTGTTTCTCTGCTGTTTAGAATGAGATACGTTTAATCTTAGGGTAGCATGGAAAACCTTTATATAGCAGACCAGAGGGGACAAACTAATTAGTTCTCTGTATACAGATTGATTGGTTGGCAGGCATTGGTTCCTCCTCTAGAAGAATTAGTCTATATTCTTAATTCTGCTACTTGCTTGTATCAGCTTGAGCCCTGACAAGGGCTTGCATCCACTTTCTACCAAACTGATCCCCCAAGTATCATTTCCACAGAGACTGTGTTGCAGAGCTCTTGCTCCTCTCTCCAAGCCCAGAACTTAGCTCATGTTACGTTATCACACTCGAGTACTCTGCACATTGGGCATTCCCATGCATGCTCAGTCCTCCAATGCATCAGCCACTGCAAGGTACCTCTTCTGTTCCCATGAGAAGTTGGTTATAGTATCTCCTGTCTTTACCTCAAAGACGACATAGAAGTGATTCACCAAGCTTAATACCTCGGTCAAGCAATCACGTTAGCCTAGGAGATTCATCTAGATTGGTGGTATCCCCCCCCCACCCCCCCCCCCCCCCCCCACTGGTTTTAGGTGTTTCACTGTCAACTAACGCCAACCTGATACCCAGAAAAATAATAAATGACACTGCTGAACTGATTCTCTGAACTATAAATGTAACTGTTGAACATTTTCTTTGTACTATAAATGAGACCATTTAACTAACTTTTCTGTACTATAAATGAAACCCTGAACTATTTTTCTGTAAAAAATATGACACCACTGAACTCATTTTCTGTACTATAAATGACATGACTACCATAAATGAGACCAGTGAACTCATTCTCTGTACTATAACTGATACCAGTGAACTCACTCTCTATACTATAAATTACACCAGTAAATTCATTCTCTCTGATAAGTGTGACTTACTTTTCCAGTCATTTATACTGAGCTCCAGGTCCTCAAATGACTGGTCATACTTCTCGGAGGTAGGCTCATCTTGTGGGTCTGAGTACTGCTTGAGATACTCATGAGCCAGAGCCTGTGTGGCATCCAGTCTGGTTTTTGTGTTCAAGTCCAGCATTCTTTCCAGAAGATTCACAGCTGTAGTGACACACAGATAAATAACAAGGTATTTACACATAGATTGACATAAATGCTCTTAAATAATAGGGTATTTACATATAAACTGACAGGAACGCAAAGTTTCATCACCCAGTTACTGAGATGAGTACATAGTGCGACACTGTGAGCTGCAGAGGACTTCATTTGGAATGCTTTTCAACTGTGCCCAACGTGGTTTGTCTTGTGAACTGCTGATTCAGAAACTACAAGTGGCCTGTTACCAGAGAAATGTTGGTGCCTTATGCGGTTAACTGCATGCGCAACTACTGATCAGCTGTAACTGCTACTTCTATTGATGATTAATTGCAGTTTTGGTGCACGGTTGTTTGTGCTGGCACTTCTGATAGCTGCTTAATGCATTCAATATGTGTGTATGCTTGTGGCTTTACAATCTGTGTCAATTTTTCCACAAGGGATGGTGATGGACATTCAGTGTGGAAGTATGATTACCTGACAGAAATGCAGTTAAAAAACAGAATTTACACTGTAATAACAGTAAACATCTTCCCAGTATGCACCCTAGGTCCCATTTTCAGGAGGGGAACCACCCACCGCCCTCTAACAGGCATGTCAAGAAAGTGGCAAATTAAGTAAGGGCGAAACCAGAAGTGTGAAGCCAAAAGGAGCAGATGATGCAGCCTAGTTGCAAACCGGAACATAATATACCAACCACTCTCAGCAGTAAATGACTAGACACAAAGATAAGTCACTAAGTCAAAAAGTCCAACCACCCTCAGCAGTAAATAACTAGACACAAAGATAAGTCACTAAGTCAAAAAGTCCAACCACCCTCAGCAGTAAATAACTAGACACAAAGATAAGTTACTAAGTCAAAAAGTCAACACCTCTTTATTTACACCAGTGCTACACTGAGCATCTGATGATGGATCTTATTTTGTATATAGCAATCAGTACTCAGTGGGTGATGTGGTGGTCAGTATCACACTGGGTGCCTTTACTTTCCAGGACATTACCTGGTATTTTTGGCTGGGTTGACCTTGGAGCCAGGGTCAAATTTGCGGATTCGGGTGACAAAAAACTGATGCAACTAACAAGAAGAAGCAGCGTGGTGTCAGAAACACAAGAAGTCGCAATGGGGTCCATAGTGGATACTCTAGCTAAGAAAATATCATTCGCTACAGGCAAAGGCACACAAGGTACACTTGTAGCTACAGGTATGCTTGCACATACAGTACGGATACATTTTTACTTATAGGTATTTGCACTTACACGTACAACTGTGCTTCGTAGTAGGGGTACACAAACATCTGTGTACAAAGCGGTAGGATGTGAAACAAATTTTCCACTAGTTTGCTGAGTACGTAGGACATCCTACCTAGAATTCCTTACAGAGAAAAATGATAAGAGAAAAAGGGAACTAGTGGAGTACAGGGTACATACCTAGAGGATTAGCTCCTACAAACACTTCTTTGAAATCTTTCTTCCGCATGTGAGGAAGCGACTTTATGAACATCCTTGCCTGCAAATGGAGAGAGCACATGGATTCTCCTGAAGGTTTGTGTGTGTGTGTGTGTGTGTGTGTGTGTGTGTGTGTGTGTGTGTGTGTGTGTGTGTGCATGCATGTGTGTGTACGTATATATATATATATACAGTGGAACCTCGCTTAACGAGCATAATTCGTTCTAGAATCATACTCGTTAAGCGAAACACTCGTTATGCGAAACAAATTTTCTCATATAAATTAATGTAAAATACGATAATGCGTTCCATGTCGAAAAAATTACTCACAAAATGCTATGTTTAACGTTTATTCAAAGAAAATTATGTACATATTGTTAAGGAGAGTGAACCATCTTCGTTTTTTTCTTCAAACGCGGAACGAACCAACATGGGACAGGAATTCGATTTGCAGAAGAAAAAAAGAAAAAAAAAAGTTGAAATAATTATGATACATAGATAATTATTTTTATTTTTACTAGAAAGATGTCCAGAGACATGTGTTTTTGCCAACGCTTCAAAATTTGGCAACAATATGACACAGCATTATCATTAAATAAATTTGCAATGCGCATAGCCACTTCCTTATGAGGGTGATGCTTCTCAATGTAAGATGCAACAGTTTGCCTTGCTTTCAGCCTTTCTCTTATTTCGCCAGAAGATTGTTGCTTTTCTGTTACCTCCTCCTCTGAGAAACTTTCCTCCAAAACTACTTGCTGTGAAACACAATGCAACTCCATAAGTTCATGGATGGTCAGCTCTTGGCTGTGCTCTTCCACAAGCTCTTCGATATCACTGTTATCCACCTACAATCCTATGATAGTGGCCAAAGACGCAATCTCGTTGACTACAGGTTCTGCAGGTACTGTCTCGAACCCCTCAAAGTCACAGACCGACAACGCTCTCCGGCCAAAGCTTCTTCCAAGCAGAAGTTAGGGTTCTCTTGGTAACCCCTTGCCCCGCCTTGTCGATCATCTTAAGGCAGGCAACGATGTGGAAGTGATTTTTCCAAAACTCTTTGTGAGTGAGGTTGGTCTCTTCGGTCCAGTCACCTGAAAACAATGCTCGAAGAGTGCTTTAGTGTAGAGCTTCTTAAAGTTAGAAATAACTTGCTGGTCCATAGGCTGGAGTAACGGAGTGGTGTTGGGAGGCAGAAACAAACTTGATGAACTTAAATTCTTCAGAGAGGTCATCTTGTAGTCCTGGAGGATTCATGTACATATATAACAATATAGCAAACGTTTGAGAAAATGTGTGATCACAAACGACACTACAATTCTACTGGAACGAGTGCTAAACATAGAATGATGTAACATGCGCACAATCCGGGACTTTCCCTCTCCTCGCTACTCGTTATGCGAAACATCGCTCATTAAGCGGGTCATTTTTTTACAATTTGTTTTGCTCGTTATGCGAGTTACTCGTTATGAGAGGTGCTCATGAAAGTGAAAACATCATTACACCACAGCAGGCGGGCTTTAGAAAGTTCTATTCTACGGAAGACCAGACAACATACCTCTCCCAAGAAATAGAGGATGCTTTTCGAGATAAGAAACTGGTACTCGCGGCATGGATAGATTTAAGGAAAGCTTTTGATAAGGTTTGGAAGGAGGGGCTTTTGAAGAAATTGAGAAACTATAAAATAAATGGAAAAATGTACAATTGGATTAAAGCATATCTACATAACAGAAGAGCCCGGGTACAGGTAGATGGTTTCAAAAGTAAAAAAGTTCTACTGCGACAAGGCGTCCCTCAAGGTGGTGTCCTGTCGCCCACACTTTTCCTTTTATTCATCAACGATCTGGTTGCTGAGATACCAAATGGAATCAAAATGGCAATGTATGCCGACGACCTGGTACTGTGGTGCACCAATGAACATGCAACGATAGCCACAAAAACACTACAGTGGGCTACAAATGCACTTGAGGCATGGGCCAATAGATGGTGTGTCAGTATCAACACAGACAAATGTAGCACCACACTATTCACCCTCTCCCCAAAGCAAAAAGCCGGCACCATCAAAATAAACGAAATACCTCTGAGAGATGATAAAGAGCCCACATACCTAGGAGTCACATTTGATGACATGTTGACATGGAGAAAACATATCAACAAGGCAGCAACCAAAGCCAGGAGGAAGACAGCAATACTAAGAAAACTAAGTGGAACCACATGGGGAGCAGATGGGAAAATACTCAATAAAGTATACAAGCAGGGCATACTTCCACACTTGGAATATGGGTCAACTGCATGGTGTTCAGCATCTAGTACCACATTAAAGGAGTTAGACAAAGTGCAAAATCAAGCGCTCAGAGTCATCACAGGAGGGATGAAATCAACCCCCATATTAGAAATGGAGAAAGCTGGGAAAACACAGGCACTGAGAGAACGCAGAGATACAAAGTTGCAAATACAAGCTGAAAAGTTCCTCAGTATGCCAGATCACCCGATGGAAAATAGATTTAAGAACCTAGCCTTGGGACGGTTAAAAAGAAGCAGCTTTATACACCAAGCAAAAAGAATATGTAGACAAACTCCTGACCTTCCAGAAATTGGCTGCCCACTTAAAAGTATTCCGGAACAAACCCCATGGAGAGAAAAATGTAAACTAACAGTACAAATCCAGACAAATGTGAAAGGGATATTTGACAAGAAAGAGCAAGATAGTGTACAACGCAAAATGGCCACCCTCAGTTATATTGATGAAGAATACCCACAAGAACAATGGGTCAGAGTCTATACAGATGGGTCCGCAGAAAGTGCAGTTAGAAATGGCGGTGCTGGAGTGTACATCGAATTCCCAGATGGTACTAGGGATAAGTCCAGCGTACCAACCGGGAAGTACTGCCATAACTACGATGCAGAAACCCAGGCTATTAAGATAGCTACAGAGAAACTGCTAAATACCAACCTTGGCTCACAGTATGTGGTAATGCTTACAGATGCTAAATCAGTACTTGAAGCACTCCAGTATAGGAAACTACCAGAATTGCAAACACTGCTGACACAACTCAGCGTTCAGCGAAGAGTCGTAATGCAGTGGATACCGTCTCATTGTGGAGTGCCTGGAAATGAGAAAGCTGATCAACTGGCAGGGGAAGGTGCGACAAAAGAGCAGCCAGATGTACCAGTCACATACCACCAAAAGAAAAGAATCATTAAATCGATCAGGAAACCACCAGCCCCAGCACAAGACGACTATTTTATTATGGACAGACCAGAACAAGTCATTATCTTCCGCCTCAGAACAGGGCACAACCGATTACGTAACCACATGTACACAAAATTCAAGATAGGTGTATCAGCCATGTGCACCTGTGGAAATGTGCCCCAGACCGCAGAGCATGTACTCCAGGACTGCACCGATTTTGACACATTAAGGCAAACCTTTTGGCCAGAAAGAACAACAGTGGAACGTAAACTCTATGGACCACTGAATGAACTAACAACGACAGTGAAATTTATACAAGAGACAAAACTGCTGATATAGATAACTTATTTCAGACGAACGAAAGAAGAAGAAGAAGAAGAAGAGGTGCTCATTAAGTGAGGTTCTACTGTATATATATATATATATATATATATATATATATATATATATATATATATATATATATATATATGCAGGAACATCCCAACATATCATTGTTTTCTCTCTGTGTGTAAAGAAACATTTTTTATGAAACAAAACATATGAAGGAGTGATGCACACATATCAGATCAACACATTAGTTGTAAAAGAATTAAATAATAATCTACTATTACTACCAGTAACAAAAACAGTTTTTAAAAGTATGTTTGTGTGTATCAATATATATGCATATATTAATATATATGTGTGTGTAATTATTGACTTTTTATGACATGCTTCTCATGAAAGCCGTGGGTCCATTCTCTAGCCTCAAAATGGGACTCCAGAAACTACACAGGGAACATCCTCCTCCTTATGTATTTTGTTTCATAATAACTTCTAGTCCGTATTTGCTTTCATTAAATATTTTCACTCTATGTTACCTTGTTGGCTGTTCTAATGAGTCTGTAGTTTTGTCCACTGATAAAGACTGGTTAAACAACATTCAGCTGCATTTGTGCGAGTCCTTTCCCTCTACTGAACTTTCTAACAGCTGCATCTATGCAGGTCCTTTCCCTTTACTGAGCTTTCTAACAGCTGCATCTATGCAGGTCCTTTCCCTTTACTGAGCTTTCTAACAGCTGCATCTATGCAGGTCCTTTCCCTTTGTGAGCTTTCTAACAGCTGCATCTATGCAGGTCCTTTCCCTTTGTGAGCTTTCTAACAGCTGCATCTATGCAGGTCCTTTCCCTTTGTGAGCTTTCTAACAGCTGCATCTATGCAGGTCCTTTCCCTTTGTGAGCTTTCTAACAGCTGCATTTATGCAGGTCCTTTCCCTTTGCTGAGTTTTCTAGCAAAAGTGCATTTAAATACAAAAATTTAAAATAAAGGGCTCTTTTGACACCATTGTCAGACTCATATTTACAGGCACTCGACCGACTGGTGATGTGGTTAACATGACACCAAGATTTGTGTTTAGTGGCTATAAACTCAGACCATGAGCTATAAAATGATAACAGATAACATTTAGAAGCATCATGAGCTATAAAATGATAACAGATAACATTTAGAAGCATCATGAGCTATAAAATGACAGATGATATTTAGAAACATCATGAGCTATTTTAAGTTGACAAAACAGATGAATCTCAAAAACTTACATCATTACTCTTGATCTCATGCATTAGTTCATCACCGGGTGTGCCCACCAAGGACAGTATCCGAGTCAGTTGGTCAATGTCTGCACCAAGGTTAGGGTGTACAAATATGAGATTATTTTCTTTCCATTCATCAAATTGTATGTTCTCTGAAGATAGTATTCTAACCCAGATATTTCCAAAGTGATTAAAATATTAATAATAGTTAATAATAATAATAATAACCTGTCGCACTCTTCTCCTGCTTCTTCTTTGTTCACCGGCTGTAAGCTCCAGTGGAAAGTCCTGGTTGTTTGTCCATTCAGACTCTGTGCCAGGGACTGAGTTTTGAATGTACTTCCATTTTACTGGCTTGTTTGTGTGCAGTTGGTTGTTCCTTGCCGCTCAAAGGATTCCCAATTAGTCGACTCCTATGATACGCTTGCTGGAGAGGCAGTGGGTCTATTATTGTTCCCCCTCCCTCCCCACAATGGGGCCCCGGAATCCACACATGTATTTGTTTGCATTCACTGGCTGTAAACTCAGGTGAAAAGTTTTGGTTGTTCGTCCACTCCTAGACTTTATTCTTCTTTCAGAACACAAGTCTTACGTGCACATCCATTTTACAGATCCGGCCTATTTGTGTGCAGACTGTGGTTCCTAGATTCTCAGTTATTAAGAGGTAGTGGAATACCCATAGTGGCTGCAGTCCTGGAGGTGTTCCAGCTATTGCCATTCTTTTGATACAGGAAAAGGAAAGCTGTTTTCGTAGGTTGTCATCAGGCAGTCTGAAAGCTCAGGATTGTTGAGTGCACCTCCGCTAGATATTCTCAGGTACCACACAAAAATCCATCATTTTAACAAACCAAAACAAAAAAAAATCGCAATAATAAATAATGAATCATAATTTTGAATAAAAACACAGCTTTTCTCCTTTTTCTTAGCATTTATCGGCTGTAAACTCCAGTGAAAGGGTTCCGGTCTTCACCCATTTCTGGTCTTTGATCTTGACCCAGAACCTGAGTTTTGAATGCATTAAAGTTTTACAGATGTGGCTTATCTTTATGTAGACTGTTAGTTCCTAACATCTCAGTGTTTGCACTCTGACTTGAAGGAAACACCCCTAATTAGTCGACTTTTACTATGTGTTTGTGAGGGAGGCAGTGGGTTTGTCCCCCTCCCTTCCCCCCCTGAACTCATACAAGGGAACACATGACATTATACGGATGGTGAAACTGTAGTAAAGAAGACATCAAAAACATAATATACCCATAGCAAATTTTAAAAAGGAAAAAAAAATCCATTAAATATATTGTAACGTTAAATAAATTTAACCAAGACAACACTAAAAGATACGATCTGTGCCAGGAAACAAAGGTCGTCCAATCATCATCTCTGCCATGATACAACCCACAGACCAAATATCCACTGTGGAGTAAAAAAAAAAAGATTTTAATTTTTGTGGTAATGATCTCACAACACATGAACAAATATCAGACATTTACTGAACTCTTTTGGAACTGCAGTAACGTAGTGGTTAGTCACTTATCTCCTAGTCTAAAGATCTGGAGTTCTAATATGCACTGAAGCAAATTTTTTTTTCCATTGGTCTCAGCTCTTGGCTTGACCCAGCAGCAGTAAAAAAGTGTATGTATGTATGTATGTATGTATGTATGTATGTATGTACGTACGTACGTACGTACGTACGTACGTACGTACGTACGTACGTACGTACGTACGTATGTATGTACGTATGTATGTATGTATGTATGTATGTATGTATGTATACACACACACTTTTTTACAGATCTCATATATATATATGTATCTATATGAATGTATGTGTGTGCATAATTCACCAATTCATGTAAGCATTTTACACATGAAAAGGCCTAGTCATAGTTCAACTATCTGTCTAATCTAGTAGAAAGAAAACGGCACTCGACTGGTTATCGTAAAAATGTCCCATCCTGTTTAGGTGCAAAGTAACTCACGTGACTCATTATATAAACAGGTGACCCATCCGAGCATAAAGAAAGGTAACTTACCTGTTAGGTAAAGAGAAAAGGGATATCTGTCTTGGATACACATCAGTAAACATCCACAAGACCCCATCAGCAGACTCAACAGAAAGCAACATACAACAATTTTCCATCTACGAACAGGACATTGCAGGCTCAACTACCACATGCATAAAATAAAGATTGTACAGTCCCCACAGTGTGCCTGTCAGACAGGACCACAAACACCTGAGCACATTCTGCAGACCTGCCCACTCTACCTGCAACTTCGAAAATAAACCTAGCTTCAAGAGCAAAGTGTGCAGAGCAAGCTTTGGTGAACCATGAAGGACCTGCTACTGACATAGAGTTCATAGAGGCAACCCACCTGATGGTCTGATCTGAGCATATGAAACTGAACGCAAAGAAAAAGAAAATACAAATCTGGCTGTTGACAAGGCAGATAAAAGTCATAAACTGTTTATAAAAATTAAATGTAGATGGTAAGTATATTTGTTGTTGTTTTTGGAGGTGTTATGAAAAGAAATAGACTAAAGAATTTGGTAGTGGCCAGCAAGATTGATGGGAAGTGTGCAAGAGAAAGGCACAGAGAAAAACAGCTTAACCATATGGATGGGGCAAAACATGATAATTGACCTGATCCACAATTCTGGTGATTGTGTGGGATGCCAAAACATGACAGCTTATGCTTATCATGATGGCACATGATGATGAGAAAAAACGACTTGCCTGTCTAGGTGCAAAGAAAGGTGATCCACATGTCTGCCTGCAAGTTACCTGTGCACTTTCAGAGACAGATGACTTACCTGTCTGGTTGTAATGCATCCAGTTGAGCATGATCTCAGGGGCCCTGTACCACCTGGTTGCCACATAGCCAGTCATCTCTTCATCGGTGTGCCGGGCCAGCCCAAAGTCCAGAATCTGAGGACAAACACAGACAGATCTCACTCTCATACCTGGATACAAAACAAGTTGAAGTACAAGTCAGTATACTTGCTCCTGCAGCATAGCATTCTCATGTTTTGGAGAGAATATCCTAAAGAGGCTAACTATCTGGGACCTCTGAAGCGATGCTTGCCATTCTACATGCAGCATGCCGTCACAGCATGCTTTATGAGGCTCTTACAATCATGATGTGTATACAGCTTGTTTTCAAGCCAGCAGAAAGCTGCCATGACTGTCACCCCCTCCATGTTCAAACTAGATGCTAGGTTTTGTTGCACTAAGCAGTGTCAATTTGCTTTCACTATGAGCTCCCATGCACTTCTTCTGCCTTTCAACAGAGAACCGTATATATAAATGATTACATCACCTGGGTGAGAATTGTCATGAATAAACCACTGAAGATGAAATCAACTGTAAAGCATGCACTCTGCAGCTCTTGCGATTTAGAGGTAAAACGCGTTAAACATGGTGTGACAACAGGATAGTTATTTAATGGGTCCCCAAATATTTACTTCTTTCTTCTACTTGAATGGGAAGCCTTGGTACTCTAGATGCTCATTGGAAAGTCTAGAGTTTAAACCTGAACCAAGACGGATTTTTCTGAAAACTGACCTTGACTCCCAGATCAACCCAGCCTGAAACAGGTACCTGGTCATTTCCCAGGAAGTAAAGGTGACCGGCATGATACTTCGCAAACTGGTCAATTAAAATACAGGGCTAGAGCTAAATACCTTTTCTCAACAAAAGCATATGGTTGCCTAACTTTACTTACTGTTTGTATGAGTGAAGGTAATACTTGAGCTTAATTCTAAAACAATTTCAACAGTATCGGGAGTCATGCAACAATCACAATTAATAAGTTTGCGTCTACAGACAGATCTCATATTGTATGACTACAGCCAATGTTTTAGTTTATGGAATGGAAAACTCCCACAATTTAAACAAATCAAAAGTACTAACCTTTAATTCACAATCTTCATTCACTGCAATGTTGCTTGGCTTTAAATCCTGAAAGAAACCAATACTTGTTAGTTGGCTAATTTAAAAAAACAAAAACAAAACAAAACAAAAATATTTTATTTTGAAAATAAGTAAATTACTGACATATCAATAAATACAATCTTTATGTGATAGATTTCTTAAGAAGGGTTGAAGAGAAAGAATTACTCTCCACACTAGCAGGCGTGTTGGGTATATGGCATGGGCTGTATCTTTTTTACAGACCAGCAAGAATGTGAGCAGGTGATGTGCTCAATGTCACCCCAGCTGTCTTTACTGGAAGCTCAGGTTGATTTTAATGAGTCCGGCTCCATGTCGAAATTTGAACTCACAACAGCTAGTCTGTTACCCAAGTGTGCTAGCCACTGTGCAGTGCCCACGTGTAGGTGCATCAGGTGTACGATATTAGACTTCAGTTTTTATATATCAAAACTCAACGGGTGACATGGTAACATCATGCAGGCTACCTTCATTTCCCAGGACAAAGCCTGGTACCAATTTTAGGCCGGATCATACACACCCAGAGAGCTGTCATTGTATAGCGATTAGACACTTGCCTATGGATCAGAAGGTCACAGGTTCGGGTCCTCACAGCAGCACTGCCTGAAATTATTTTTTTTAAATGACCTAGGCTTCTAGGTCAACCCAGTCTTAAAAGGGTACCAGGTAACAGAATTAAAAGCGGCTGACATGATGCCGACCACATCACCCACCAAGTGCCGACTGGTCTATAAAATATCGGTCTAGCACTATATGTCCATAGGCATGGAAAAGGGTTCTTTTACACACACACACACACCTATACTGGACTACAGTTACATCGCAACCCAAATATAACTGTGCTAAATGGCTAACAAATGAACAAGGTTTCCTGGATTTTTAACCTGTCTGATACTCATCCTTGAGATATTAGTCTCACAGACCGCAATCCCAGAAGGGAACAACTATTTTTACCAAAAAAAAATTTTTTATATAAAAAAATTAGGTGGGTTCATTTGGGTTCCGAGGTAAACTGTGAAGGAAAAACTGCACTGATGCAGACATTCAAAGTAACAAGTGTTTTATAACGAGAAATGAAATTATTATTTAGATATCATTATTTCCCCATTTATGCTTATGTATAAATATGTGAGTACTGGAGGCTAAGTATTTAGGCGACATTGTCTACAAAGCAAAACAGACTTACACGATGCAGAATCCCCGCAGAATGAATGTACTGAAAATACAGAAATAAATTAAACTTTAAAAAAAAAGGCACACTGAAGGGTGAATACAACATAACAGACCCTGACTTTAGCTAGCAAGCAAACAAAATTAATGCAGCTTTAAGAAAAGATATTCATATAACAAGTTCCGATCCTCACATCACTTCTTCTTTACCATTCCAGGCGTCGAGGTGGGGGGGGGGGGGGGGGGGGGGGTGTGTGTGTGTGTGTGGGGGGGGGGGGGGGGGTGTGTGTGGGTGGGAAAAATTTCTTGTTCTTGTGATTCTGGCCGTCTCCAACATAGACATATTCAGAGTTGGCAGCCAAATTCAACACCTTTTTCAAGGTATGTTTCACTTTTTTAAGGGCATGCATGGTCTGATTCATATGCCACACCTCGATATACGCAGATATATTTGACATCTTTTTCGACACCTGCTGTACAGCTTCTCTGATGTCATCTTTTCACTTTGTCATTAATCTTTCTCAAGTTCTACAACCCTCTCCTGTTTTTTTCTCTCTAGGCAGGCAGACCCTTTGATTCGCTGTCACTGCATGGTTTATTCCTCTAAAATGTAGAAAAACTATGACTAAATAAAAGAAGCCAACATGAAGAATAGCCAGCATACATGACCATTCAGCCCTCAGTGAACAATCTGTTTGCTGGTTTTGCACCAAAAAGTGACACCCAGGGGAAGGGGTGATATGGGCAGACAATCAGACTGTTACTGGTAACATTGCAATCAGAACTCGCTGCTGGAGATGGGAATGGAGTACTTCTGGGAACGTTCTAAGTGCTATGGTTTCTTAATTCATAACGGCAAATGTCTTCAATATTACACAAGCAAGCTTTAATTTCTAGAAAATTTCCTAGTATGTTTCCAGATTGAGTTAATTTGGAAGCCTAAGGCAGAAGAAACAACTCGACCACAATCAATCAGCTCCCTCCAAGGGGGAGATTTTGGTTATACTATGGTGTCTGTTTACTTGCGCCAAATTGATTGGCATAAAACTGCTAGCCACCAAGCAGCCCTAAAAAGAACTCTTGCAGTGTTAGTGTGATGACCCTACCACTTTCCTGACCAGCTGTAAAGCGCCGATTGGCCAGCCAAAAGGCTACCTGTTTGCCAACACAGAAAAACATGGCCATTGGGTTAAGTGAGATTGTGACTGCACTACAACAGCCTCCATAATGTGGCACACAAAACAACTGCAAACAGGTAACTGAAACAGCTGCAATCAGGTGTCTATAAGAAATGTATTTTTTGTGCTCCCATGTATAAGATTAGCCCTATTTTGTATAGCCCAAGATATTAGGAAATACATATTTTCAATTTTAAAGTGAAAAACAAAACCAGTTTGGAAAACATGTCTTATATACAGACAAATACAGTATCTCAAAAATGCTATGCTCACCTTGAGTGCCCTGAGAATCTGATAGATGAGAAACTGGACATGGTCATCACTGAGTCTCTGTGTCTTGAGTATGTTGTTGAGGTCGGCTCCCATCAGTGGGGTCACCATGTAACTGAGCAGGTGGATCACAAAAGTACACAACTGAGCATATACAGCCGAATACAGATTTCTAAACAATGATCTTCATCTTCATCATTATCATTCTGAGCCTTTAAGGTTCACAGCACCCACCTCCAATCCACTCTGTGATTGGTCTCCTCTTTCTGTTGGTGGGTTCAAGTCTAGGTAGTAAAACTTCATTAACACAAACTCGCTGCTTGCTCTCTTTTAGTATCAAACAAGGCATCAAATGTCATTCCAAAGATAACAAGATGTTCTTGCTGTCTCCTAACACAGACAGACGTTATGTCAACCCTTTGTATTTGACATTTTATTTTCATTTTACTATTTCTGATCTACAATTTTACTCAACTCCATAATAGAAAAAAAGGGTATAAAAAAAAATAATTCCTTATGACTCAAAGAGTTAAGAAGAACATTAGGTTAACATGAACCAAATTTTGGTCACAACATGGATTTATTAGTACAATTTAAACAAATTTTTAATATTTTTTTAGAGGTCCTTTGGAATTTGCTTTAACAAGATCTTACTGTATAAGTAAAGTGCAGAACCCTGTTGACGTCAGTGGCATCATTATCACCATGTGCCCTGCCAACTGGCGTAGGCGCTCATGCGCCTCCTTTGTTAATCGTTAGCAAAATCTTGTTGCTTAAACTCTTTTATCTATTTCAGTGGGCATTGTAAGCTAAATGCTTGTTGCCTGCACTGGTTATCTTCACTTGGTAGAAACTATTAGGTGTTTCTTCTTCTTCTTCTTCACGTCCACCAGCTTTATACTCCGATGGAAAGTTCTAGTTGTACATCCACATCTGGACATTAGCTGTTTCAGAACCTGAGTGATAAATGCACATCTGTTTTACAGACCTGACTTTGTATGCAGACTGTTGGTTCCTTGCCTCGCAGGCAGATGTACTACAACTTCAAGAGAAGCTCCCAATTAGTCGACTCTTAAGACATGGGTGTTGGGGAGGCAGTGGTCTATTCTTGTTTTCCCTACAATGAGGTCCCGGGACCCACACAGGGATATCAGGTGTTTTAGTTTCCTGGTTTTAGGGCTGCCAAGCAGTTTACTGTAAGATGGGACCTGCCTTCATCACCTTTACTTGCTTGACACTGAATGTTTTGAAACTGTATTCATAACTATTTCTTGTTCTATAACCATTCGAAATGGTCCAAACCAGCAAAAGAAGATGTCTATGTAGAGTTTGCAGTTAGACAAATATGACAAAAGACGAAAAAAGGCTTCTATCATATAATTTTCTAGTTCATTCAATTTTGTTTGAGCCATAATACAAACAGCACTTTTCACAGACAAAATCAACTGATGCTACCATTTTCGGAAATGTAATGAATTTCAGAAAAGTAATAAATGGAACGAGATGGCTTTACTGAAATTTCTCCAGTTTATGGACAATACATTGTGACCTGCTCAATCTGAAAAAAAAAAAAACAATGGAAGCAACTGGGCACACCTAAAGTAATCATTAAAGGGGTTACACAATGAATAGTCTGTGTCTATGAATCACTAAAACAACAACAATTTGACTGTGTCAACAATCCCTACAACAATAATCCCTACAACAATAATGAAACAGTGTCTATAAATCCCAGTTACAACAGTGACAGCATGTCTGGGTTTTTTTTTCGAGCCATATACTTACACGTCTTGGAAATCTGCCATGCTAAGATTTGGGGTGAAGCAATCAATGAGGCTGATCACCTGATGAAGAGAGACACAAATATCATTAGTGCACTGTTAAAGGTGTGAGTGCTTCACAGTTGGGTGAGGAGGATATATCCACTATATGCAAGTTGTAACCCCCCCCCCCCCCCCATGTCTAATCAAATTCAATTAATTGCGGGCGTTTTTTCAAAGGCAAGAGTGCATCTGCCTGAGTAGCGAGGAACCAAAGGTCTGCATATAAATAAGCTAGATCTGTAAAACGGATATGCATGCAAAACTCCTGTTATGGAAAAAGAATAAAGTCTAGAAGTGGTCGAACAACCAGAACTTTATGCTGCAATTTAGAGCCGGTGAAGGTGAGGAAGAAGAAGAAGACTGTATTGTGATGATTGCAATAAAACAACCAGTAGTTTAGTCACAAAGACAGACATCAAAACAAGAAGAAAACAACTCATATATACACATATAATACATGGACAGTAGTTGTGTAAAAAATTCTTACTTATAAGGCTAGAAAAAAAAATTTGAAAATATTTGAACTTATTGAATTAATCACGTTTCCTCTCCTCCTCCTTGCGTGGGTTGCAGGGCCCCTTTCTGAGGAAAAACAGAACAGACCCACTAGCCTCTAACAAGCATGCCTTAAAAGGCTACTAATTAGGAGACTGCTGAAAATGGACGTGTTGAGCTAAAAAGTGCAGATTGCTTATTTAAGAATTGACATTATAGCACTCGGGACACTCCCATAAGCACTCCGTCCCTATCTTCAACAGCAAGCAACTAGTTCTAATTCCAAGGTATCAGTAACTGTCTGATTGTACATCCTTTTTTTCTTCTTTCGTTCGCATGAAATAAATTGTCTATATCTGCAAAGCCGTCTCTTGTATGAATTTCACTGTCTTTTGTAATTCACTAAGCGGCCCGTAAAGTTTGACTTCCACAAGTGTCTCTTTTGGCCAAATGTTTTGCCTGAAAGCGTTGAATATGGGACAGTCTTGAAGGATGTGATCTGTTGTTTCAGGTGCCAGTCCACAAGTACACATGGCCGATTGGCCAATCTTAAATTTGTTGTACATGTGGGAGCGAAGTCTATTGTGCCCTGTTCTAAGGCGAAGGATAATAACTTGCTCTGGTCTGTCCATAATATGGTAATCATCTTGTGCCAGTTTCGGTGGCATTCTGATTGATTTGATCATTCTCTTCTTCTGTTGATAAGAGACTGGTATGTCAGGTTGTTATCTCAACTGTCCCTTGAGTGTTCAGCATTCCCTGACAACTCTTTACAGCACCATTATACTTAGGCCATAATGATCTATTTGTGCCTCTGCACTGTTCACTCACTCCCAAGGGGCCCTCACAACATCTAGCTTATGCAGAAGAAGAAAAAATGTAAACTTGTAAACTGTTAAAATCCTTCTAGGGGTTGAGATCAAATAAATATAAGACTGCCAACAAAACATAAAATATATGATTATCGTGGTGTACACACAAACCAGAGAAGCCATGTGAATTACGTGAGGTAATGGAAACAAACCCAGGTTATGATCATCCAAGCAGGCAGTCTGGACAACTACAATGGAGCGATACCTCATGGGGGCGGAGTAGTGGCAGCAGTTATTATAATGGTGATAGTACAGCTAGTAGTGGTAGTGATATTTATATACATAAATTAACTGTCATCACTCGAATAGACCTAGATGGTGTTAAAAGAACTATGTTTTCTTTATATCTTACAGGGGCACAAGAGATTAACAGAGAAGATGTTAGATAGCATGGAAGAAAATCTGTATCAGAAATGAATGGTCAGTACACATGTCACGGAATATAAGAAGAATTATGTGGTAAGCAAGAAAGAAATTTTAAATAAATCAATATGAAAAAATACCAAATCGAAAGAAAAGCAGAACCAGTCACATTCACATTATCACAAACAAGAAGTGAATGTTGAGGTCTGACAGCCTTCATCAGCATATTATGTGCCTTCTATCTCCAAATGGAGCATAGACCCTAAACCAACACACACCAAATTGTTCTATCCTTTGCTATTGCATGCAGCTCACCCCACGACCTCCCTATATTTTTAACCTCACTCTCCAGCTTCCTTCTCTATGTGTTTTTTTTTCTTCTGTCTGTCTTTTTTTTCTATGCCCTGTGGGCCCCGATACAAATTCTAGTTATATTGTTCTGAGGTTTTTTAACACCATCACAAATATGAACAAAAATTGCACCAATGAAGTGTCTAGGAGAGAAATCCACATCTCTGGCCAGTTGAATCTCTGACATGTGTGTGATCATAGGAAATAAATACTAGTCCAAAAAAAATGAACTAACATAACCAGGGAAACAGTACTCACATTCTCATGATTCATATGCTTTAACATACGAAGCTCCCTGAACGTCCTCTTGGCGTGGATTGCTGTCTGAAATGGCCGGGCCAGCTTTTTTATTGCCACTTTTGTGTTTGACTTCTTGTCAAAGGCAGATCTGTACAAATAGGAAAACCATGAACATTATGATTGGTGTAAAGACTGAACTATACTGTAGGAGTCATGCAATTCTAACGAATGTTTCATATGGTGTCAGTGAAGCAGTCATGCAGACTCATCAAAGAATATGCGAAGATCTAACATTTCAAAACTAAATTGCTGTAATAGCTGCAGAAATACTTTTAAAATGAGAGAGGATTGAGAGTTGAGCACCTGAGAAGACACAAACTAAACAAAAATGTTGACAACCGGGGTCCTGAAATCCCATGCTATAATCGTGGAAGACATTTCTTAACGTGGGCTGGTCTTGCTAGTCACACTCGCCATCGCCTGTAAGTCACATGCCTTGTCATAGCGCAATATAACACTATTATCTGGAAAGATAGTCTTGCTAGTCACACTCGCCATCGCCTGTAAGTCCCATGCCTTGTCATAGCGCAATATAACACTATTATCTGGAAAGATAGTCTTGCTAGTCACACTCGCCATCGCCTGTAAGTCCCATGCCTTGTCATAGCGCAATATAACACTATTATCTGGAAAGATAGTCTTGCTAGTCACACTCGCCATCGCCTGTAAGTCCCATGCCTTGTCATAGCGCAATATAACACTATTATCTGGAAAGATAGTCTTGCTAGTCACACTCGCCATCGCCTGTAAGTCCCATGCCTTGTCAAAGCGCAATATAACACTATTAACTGGAAAGATAGTCTTGCTAGTCACACTCGCCATCGCCTGTAAGTCCCATGCCTTGTCATAGCGCAATATAACACTATTATCTGGAAAGAGGGAAAGATGCCAGTCACCTTTAAAATACACTACCACTGCATGATCGAGGAAACAACCACTGCCTTCAAAGCATTTGCATGGGCAGCACAACAAGAGGGGATATCTGATTCCGTGAAGAGGCTCCATAAAATCTCAGCCAGAAGCATCTGCCCAGAATTTGTAGATAACAATAGGAAGTGTAACTGAACCTCTGTCACCCAGATCTACACCCGTGGGCATACCGGAGTAAGGGGTAATGAACAAGTGGACCAACTGGCAAGTTAGTAATGCACCATTCAATGGGGAGGATGTATGGACATAGCTGATATCATCAATGCTGAACGGACTATGGTGGACAATGATTAGGCCTAGGAATAAGGCCTGGTGAAGCCCGTCTATGCCATCTTCGAGGTCAAGACAGGAAAAACTATACACTTATTGGAATAATCAGTATCATACGAGGTGGCTGCTGCATCAGAGGACTGAACATGCATGAGAATGTCCAATGTGCAATAAAACTTGAGTGTGATTATAAAAAATAGCACTACCATTGCAACAATATGGACACAAGCAAAAAAGAGCTTTATGTCTGATATGGTTCTGGACAAGGAATAGTTGCCCAACCAGTGTGTCAACAGACATATTTGCTTTAACCTCTTCCTTTGTTGGTTTAATACCAACACTGGCACAAAAGCTACATGCATTTAAATGTCGATTTCATACAAACACTGACATGTAAGCGGTGTGCATTTTATAAGGTAAAATAATCAGGTAATCGCAGTTTCAACTTCATAGCAAATGAATCACCTCATAGTTGCTTCGTTCACGTGCCAATTAAAACCACACAGAACGTCCACCACTGTCACTTGTGATAAAAAAAAACTGCACAGATTGCAGTCTTAGCAAAGCCAATAGCATTCACATACTTTAAATGCATAATGCAGCTGTCAGAAGTACCAACATTAACAGTCCAGCACCAGAAATACAGTTCAACATCGATGGAGGCAGCAGATACAAAATATCAGAATTTGCACACGCAATACATTGAATAAGGCACCACCAGTTCTCTGACAACAGGCTGCTCGCCATTTTCTGAATCTGTATCTCACAAAATAGACACTGCTGGGCACAGCTGAAAAGCATTCCAAATAAAATATGCAGCTCAGTGTCGTAGCTCAGTAGCTTGGCATTGGAACTATATCTTTTCAATCTAAATATTAAAAATGCAAGGCTGACTATTGTCAGAAGCAGAAACTTTGCCATGATTAAAACAGTAAGTCTGCATGTTTAACTGATAGGAAGTCAATGCCTTTTAACTACAAAAATTCTTGCTCTACATTTTCTACTCATTAAATGCTCTATGGTGGGGACCCAGGTTCGAAACCTTGGTAAGATGTGGGAATTTCTATGTCCGGTACCAAAAATAAAATCCTAACCTATAACAGCTCATGCCGACCGCACTGGCAATGCACCCTGAAATTCTCGGGCTCAAGACCTACCCGACCTACAACACCCTAAAAACAGTGTTAAATACAGAAATAGAGACAGTATTCTTTGTGGTTCTCAACCAGTCCTTGTCCATGATTGTATCCTTTCTCTTGCCATCTCCCGCAGCTCATTTCACAAACTCCATATTCTTCTTCTTCGCATTCATCGGCTGTAAACTTAAGTGGAAGGTTATGGTTGTTCATCCACCTCTGGACTTTAGTCTTCTTCCAGAACCGCTGTTGTGTGCAGATTTGTTTTACAGATCCGACTTGTTAGTAGGCAAGATGTTGGTTGCTTGCCTCTCAGGTTGATGAACTCTGACTTCAAAGGAAGTCCTCAGTTAGTCAACTATTACAAGATGCTTCTTTGGGAGGCAGTTGGTCTATTCTTATTTTTCCTCCATGACTTGGCACTATAACCTACACGGGATACATCCTCCATGACTTGGCACTATAACCTACACGGGATACATCCTCCACGACTTGGCACTATAACCTACACGGGATACATCCTCCACGACTTGGCACTATAACCTACACGGGATACATCCTCCACGACTTGGCACTATAACCTACACGGGATACATCCTCCACGACTTGGCACTATAACCTACACAGGGTACATCCTCCACGACTTGGCACTATAACCTACACGGGATACATCCTCCATGACTTGGCACTATAACCTACACAGGGTACATCCTCCACGACTTGGCACTATAACCTACACGGGGTACATCCTCCACGACTTGGCACTATAACCTACACGGGATACATCCTCCACGACTTGGCACTATAACCTACACGGGATACATCCTCCACGACTTGGCACTATAACCTACACGGGATACATCCTCCACGACTTGGCACTATAACCTACACGGGATACATCCTCCACGACTTGGCACTATAACCTACACGGGATACATCCTCCATGACTTGGCACTATAACCTACACGGGATACATCCTCCATGACTTGGCACTATAACCTACACGGGATACATCCTCCACGACTTGGCACTATAACCTTTACGGGGTACATCCTCCATGACTTGGCACTATAACCTACACGGGATACATCCTCCATGACTTGGCACTATAACCTACACGGGGTACATCCTCCATGACTTGGCACTATAACCTACACGGGATACATCCTCCATGACTTGGCACTATAACCTTTACGGGGTACATCCTCCATGACTTGGCACTATAACCTACACGGGATACATCCTCCATGACTTGGCACTATAACCTTTACGGGGTACATCCTCCATGACTTGGCACTATAACCTACACGGGATACATCCTCCATGACTTGGCACTATAACCTACACGGGATACATCCTCCACGACTTGGCATTATAACCTACACGGGGTACATCCTCCATGTATTACTCATTGCTGTCTCTATCTTCACCATGAATTTTATATCTCCCTCCATCTTTTTTTAAAAACCCTGTGCATTCTAGTGTAGGGTCATTAGAATTAGATCATTATTAAGTTATATCAATGTAAGCCCTATCCAATAATGGAACACAACACAATTTATTGCATGTTTTACAGTGTATAATGCCAGCAGTGTATAATGCCAGCAGTGTATAATGCCAGGCAATCATAAAGTCTGCATTATATTACTTTGTTCCTCTTTCTTTAAATAATATTCTGTAATTACCTCTATTCCACACAGGCAAATGTTGAATTAAGAATCGATATTACAGCACTTTGGACACCCCCATAAGCGCTCCGTCCCCATCTTCAGCAGCAAATGAAGAGTTCCAATTCTGATGGCACCAGAAACTGTCTGATTGTATATCCATCTCGCCCTTCCCTTGAGTTCTGAGCGTCGGCCAGATTCCCTGGTAACTCCTTGCAGCACCATTCTCCGCAGACAGTAACGATCTATTTCTGCCTCTGCACTGTTCACTTCCTCCCAGAGGGCACTCACAACGTCTAGTTTGTCATACATTAATCCATCACAAAGTGGTACAGAACCGGCCAGTCTATTTGCCTGTTCATTTCCCAACACACCGGCACGACTTGGAGAGAATATTTAAAGGATACTAACTACCCGGGACCTCTAAAGTGATGCTTGCCACTCTGTATGGAGCATACCTGTCTCCACCTTTCTTATGCTCTGTGAGTCCCGGCATGTGTGTACAGCTGATTCTCAAGCCAGGGGAAGGCAGCTTCCTCACAGGCACAAGTTAATAAATGTTTATAGTTTATTTATTAGGAAATGAGTTATTCATTCTCCATGTTTCTGCTCCACACAGCATTAATGATTTGCTGTTAACTCTATCATTCGCAAACAATTTGTTACTGCCTATTCACCACACATCTAAAACAACACATCAAATGTCTTCTAATTTTTAATTTTTGGTCTGTGTAAACTAAATAAATCTGGCAACCATAGAAGTATTTTTATTTTTTGTTGCTATCATTCATCAAGTGGTCAGAGTTTTCGTGGCAAAAGCATTAAAAAAAAATATCAATAGTCTTTTAAATTAACCTTAAGGGACCGAAAGTTAGGACTACGTTTTATTTTTACTCTTTAGGCTTTAGTGCTATGAAAACTTGTCTCTTTTGTACTGTAATATGTACATCTCTATCTCTACTCTCCAAATCTGTTTACAGTGCTGTCTAAAAAAAGTGTATAATTCTGCCTCCTGCAGTGGGGTTTCATGAAGGGAGACAGGATTAGCTAGATTTATTTTCAATATCTTTGCCCTTCTGTTCTTCTTTGCAGTGAATGGCTGTAAACTCTGGTGGAAAGTCCTGGCTGTTTGTCCACTTCAGGACTTAGGTCTTGTCCCAGGAAATGAGTGTTGTGTGCACATTCATTTTACAGCTGGCTTATTTGTGTGCACACTGCTGGTTCCTTGCCTCACAAGCAGATGCCAACCCTAGTATGCTGGCCAGGCTCCTGGTTGAGAACCTGTTTCTAAGATGACCAAGGAGAGGAGTAGACAGGTCTTGACCAACATGAGCCCTGGTTCTAGTGCCCCACCACATCCATAAAATAGATGTGCATGCAAGACTCAAGTCCCTGAATAAAATCAAAGTTGAAAAGTGGACGAGCAAACAGTACTTTATGCCAGAGTTCACATCCTGTGAACACAAAGAAGTATAAAAAGATCTATGTTATGCTATATGAATTAAACCGTTTCCAAGAAAGCTAACCAGGTCAGTAAATGCTTACAGAAGTTGGATGTGTCGACCGAAGGGCAAAAATATCACAGCAATGCTGTAAATGGGCATAACACATTTACCTGTTCAGATGAATGCAGAAGAAGAATTATACTGTTTAACAACTGGAACCTAATGAATGCTTGCAAATCTAATATTTAATTAATAACTGATAGCCCATTCCAATATATGCTATATCTTCTTCTTCGCGTTCACCAGCTGTAAACTCCAGCGGAAAGTTCTGGTTGTTTGTCCACTTCTGGACTGCAGTCCTGTTCCAGAACCTGAGTGTTGCGTGTGCATCCATTTTACAGATCTGACTCATTTGTATGCAGACTGATGGTTCCTTGCCTCTCAGGCTGATGCACTCCGACTTCAAAGGAACCTCCCAATTGGTCGGCTCTTAGGACATGCTTTTGGGTAGGCAGTGGGTCTATTCTTGTTTCCCCAATAATAGGGCCCTGGACAGATAGCCCATTCCAACAGATGTGATTATATTATCCAACAGTCAGTTATATCTTCATGTCTAAAAAGAGTTTAGAATTACCAGCCTTAGGTTAGTTGTATATTTAACAAAAACACACAAACAAACAAACAAAGCACAATAACTGTTGTGACACATGACTTCAATTACATGCTGTATTACTACTGAAGCAAAAAATAAATCATTATGGACTGGAGAGAATGATACAGTTGGGAGTGACCAAGAGATCTGGTAGATACTCTAGACTCAGGGAAAAGGCAAGACAGAGGTACAAACTCCTACTATCACCACTGGAAATGATTTTTTGTGGCTGCTGAAGATGAGGATGGAGTGGTTAAGGGAATGCCCCACTCAAGGAAACACACTTCACAATATAATTTTAGGCAAGAATAAAACATTTAAAATGAAATGTTTTTCTTACTCTATTTTATATTTACACAATTTTTCATCAAGTAGGTTTTTATTCTTCTTCTTCTGCATCAACTTTATAATGGCAGTTGGCACTCTTGTGTTATAATTTACATCTAGACTATGATATCTGCACCACAAGTGGAGAGGTATGAATAGGAGATTTTAGTTTCCATCTCAAGCTGACATAACAGGGTTTAAATCCCAAATAAAGTGCTGGAACATTTAACAAGGATGATTGGTTTTTAATTGATATCACACAATCCTGTGATCTTTTAGGTAACAGGATGTGGTACTTTTCTTTAAGCGTTCTAGGCACCATTTTAGAAAGGGGGAATACAGAACCAATGTCCCTCCTAACATTTTAACAATGAGATACTCTCGGCGGTGACTTTAACACGGTGGAAGCTTTTCCACGGTATGCTGTCTAGTCGCCGGAAGAGGTCCGCAATTTACATGTGACTGAGACCCTGTTAGGGTATATTTTCGGCCTCCATAATGTGGGACTGTTTATTAGAGGACAGCCCAAGTTTATAAATAATAGATTTGTTGGCTCTCCTTCGAACTTCTACCCCATATTATAGCGGCCAAATACCCTAACAGGGCCTCAGTCCTATGCAAAATCCAGAGTTCCTGCCGAGGAACAAATGGCAGAAGATCTGGGATCTGTTTCGAAAAACGAAACAAATGCTCTAACAGGGTCTCAGCGATGTGTTAATTTTGGACCTGTTTCTGCGACTATGCCGCACCGTCGACAGTATCCCCTGCGCCACTGCTCACAGTGGGGGGGCTAAACTAGATGGCTGGGACTCACAAGCAGCAGCTACCGCATCTCCTGCAACTTCCTCCAATTTATTTGCTTGTGAGTCCCAGGCATCTAGTTTAGATCCCCATCTGCAGCGTGCATATCAGCACGGGGGATACGCTCGGCGGTGAGTTTAATCGGAAGAACACTATCGCTAATCCCCGCCATCTCCATTTTATCGTCTGTAATTTTGCGTGTCTCAAAATTGTCAATGGTCACTAGTATCGTCTGCTGAAATGCTCAAAATTGTCAACGCTATTATAGTCTGCAGTATTGCGTGTCGTGACATTGTCAAGTAATCCTAGTTTTGCTGCAATGTGTTCGTCGGAGGAAGTCCGCATTTTACACACGACTGAGGCCCTGTTAGGGTATTTGTTTTGCCGCCATAATATGGGGTAGAAGTTCGAAGGAGAGCCAATTTGTTTGTTTGCTTGTTTATAAACGGATCAACATTACAGCACAAGGGTGGTAACCAATAAGTGCTTCGTTCTACTTCTAACTCAAGGCTAAGTCTGAAGAATCTCAGCGGTATGCTGTGTAGTCGCCGGAAGAGGTCCGCAATTTACATGTGACTGAGACCCTATTAGGGTATATTTTCGGCCTCCATAATTTGGGACTGTTTATTAGAGGACAGCCCAAGTTTATAAATAATAGATTTGTTGGCTCTCCTTCGAACTTCCACGAGGTGCGATTCGCTGCAGCCCACGGCCAAGGTTCGAAAACGGGCGGTCTCCGGGGTTCACCCAGCCTCTAGGAAATGGGTACCAGAGTTAACACTGGGGTAAATAGAGGAATGTCGCTATGGAGCTTCGTGTGGGACACAGGTGGCCAGTTTTATATCAGCTGTCCGTACTTGTGGCAGAGCACTTATGGTTTATAACCGTGTGCAATGATGCTGGTTCATATCTCCCAACTTGAGCTTTTTTTTTTACTTAACTACTATGTATTATTATTATTATTATTATAATTATTACTGAGCATAACATTAGAAATTTGTTGACCTGGTTTCTCATTCTCAAGTGATTCAGATTCAGTTTGAGTTTCACTGTGAGTTTAAAATATTAAAGGAGGTGGAGGAAGAAGAAGAAGAAAAAGAAGAAGAATACTGATAATGCTGTTGTTAGTGTTACTGTTTTTTTCTTTTTTTCTTAAAGTTTAAGTTTAACTTTTTTACTTACACGACCTGGCCGTAAGCACCGATACCAACAGGATTCTGTATGGTGTAGCGACTCGGCACCTCCCATATTGTCTTGTTCAACTCCACAGTAACAAGCCCTGCTTTACGCTGTCCAGAGCCAGCCATTTGTCCATTCAAATTTACCGAAAACTATACAATAACGACTTTTACTTGACAATCCGGCCACATAATCCACAGAAACCAACAAGACAATTCTACAAGTCCAAAAGCAGAAATGAACAAGTCTAACTGCCTACTTCCGGTTCGCCGGGGTTACTGGAGGCGGCCGCGGAGCTACCAGATGAAAATGAACTAAATTAGCTAAACATTGGAAAAAAATGCCAAACAAAAAGCCAGAAGGAAAGAATTGCACATTCTTCTTCTTTTTCGTCTTCACGTTCACCGGCTGTAAATTAATGAGGGAAGTTATGGTTGTTCGTCCGCTTCTAGACTCTAGTTTAGTTTCAGAACTTGTTTTGCATGTACATAATTTTTTTTTTACAGATCTGGCTTACTTGTGTGCAGGTTGTTGTTTTTTTTTTTTTTTCCTCTTAGGCAGATGCCCTCTCACTTTGAAGGAAACCCTGAATTAGTCTACTCTTACGACATGCTTGTTAGAATGCAATGGGTTTATTCTGTTCTCCCCTTAGTCGAGTGCACACAAATGCACATGCATACTCTCATTGTGAGAAAAGTTCAAAATCAAGGTCATCACTATCGTCCCCACTGAAACCAGCCCCATACAAATGTTGAGATGTTCTTAAACATTTTAGAGAGTAAAGCCCTTACAACATTTATTAGATAAGCGCAGTTCTGTTCTTATTCTCGCTATTGTCTCGAGAAGTAACAGCTATTCTCTATTTCTAGCTTCTGTTTTGACTGATGATACGCGAGAAAACACCCCCTTAATTATAACATTACTAGCTGGAGTTTTTTAAAACAAAGCAAAAGTTTATATGATGGATGTGAAATGCACAATACGAGTGAAGGGCAGATACACTTGAGCTGCATACAGTAAGGAGACGCCTCATTTAATCTAGTCCCCACAAAGTTGTTACAATCAACTATGCTTTCCATGGCTATTTATTTCTCGGGTCCTACGTTTTCTTCTTCTATATATTTTGCCGTCTTTTTTAGGATGAAATTTTTTGTTATCTGAAGCCCCACCCTGGCTCTTGCAATATAGCCAAGCCATAAATATGGCCTAGCGGCTGAACGCGATTTCTGGGACCTCTCCACGTAAATCCTCATTCACATTGTGTCATCGGGTTTTTATCGCTTGTGTGATGTCCTGGTGGGGTAGAAAGTCAGTTGGTCAGTTTTATTCCCATTCCGCTGGCCAGAAATCAACGTAGCTGCTTCTTGATACTCAGTTAGGGGATTTTGGTTAGTCGTGTGGTTTTGTTTGATTTATTCAAAAAGCACAGCATCACCTTTCTCTCTCTCCCCCAAAAAAGAAAAAAATCAAAATTTGGATAAAATACCAGCTCATTCCACAGACTGACACTCCTACCTTTTTTGGCGTTACACTTGATTCGCGACTAACTTGGAAGTCACATGTAGAAGCAGTACAGGGGAAAGCATTCAAGAAGCTTGCAGTGATTAAAAAATTAGCGGGTACCACATGGGGCGCCAACTCTAGAATCCTAAAACAAGTATATACTGGAGCAGTCAGGCCAGTCATGGAATATGCCTCCACTGCATGGGCTGCATCAGCCAAGACAACAATGGGAAAACTGAACAAGGTTCAGAAAATGGGATTAAGGATTGTTCTCGGAGCCATGAAAACCACCCCATCAGAGAGATAAAGAGGATAGCAGATACTGAACCACTCGAACTCAGAAGACAATACAAAACTCTTTTACAGTATGAAAAATTAAAAAGACTTGAAAGTCACCCACTGCATTTTAAATTTCAAGAGAGAACAAAAAACAGGCTGAAGCGTCAGAGCTCCAATCACCTTGCTAGAGAACTGTACAGACAGCACCGAGATCTGCTTGAAGGAGATGTAGCATTGTGCGAAAAACTTAGGCTAGAACCATGGACAAGCAAACCAGAGAAGGCAAATGTAATCCTAAAGGTACCAGGAATCACTTCAAAAGATGCCCAGACGGAGACACAATAGAGAACCCTGGCTCTTGCTATGCTTGATGAGAAATATCCCAACACCACTTGGACTCAGGTTTTCACCAACGGCTCTGCTACAGATGCAGTCAGAAAGGGGGGTTGTGGAATTTGCATTAAACCCCCGAGCAGTACAGCAGAAACTCTTTCTCTACCAGCAGGTGACATCTGCACTAACTTCAGAGCTGAGGCAACTGCCCTCCTTTCTGCAGTCCAACATCTCATCAATCAAGAACACAGAGGGCACCAAATTGTTATACTTAGCGACTCATTGTCTGTTCTCCAAGCACTATCAAGCAAAAAACAAGACAAACTAATTGCAGATCTAAGGACCAACATTGGCTTACTCTCCAAGGAAGCAGAACTGGTCTTGCAGTGGATACCAGCCCACTGTGATATTCAAGGAAATGAGAGAGCAGATGAGTTGGCAAAAGCTGGGAGTAATCTTCCACAACCTCATCCAACACACAGCTAAAAGAAAACCAAAACAGCGCTAAAGCAGTCTTTCAAGCGGGAGTGGAGAAGGCAGAATGGAGATTACAGACCAGAGAGTGACAGCATAAACAAACTCAACAGGAAAGAACAAACAACAATTTTTAGACTTCGGACTGGACACTGTGGTCTTCGAATACTCCTGTACAGGATAAGCATAAAAGAATCTGCTGCCTGTGATTGTGGAGCAGAAAGACAGACCCCTTGGCACATACTACAGTACTGCCCTTACCTCTCCCAGCAAAGACTGTGGATCGGGCCCAAGGGAGCCACATTGAAAGAGAAGCTATGGAGGACCGGTGGTGACCTTAAACGCACAGTCCTATTTGTGACCCAGACGGGACTCAATGTTTAGCATGACTGATGTCGAGCGCAGCAGAAGAAGAAGAAGTTTGATTTATGTATGTGCCTATGAAGGCTCTATAGCCGCAAAGTTCACGTTTTGTTTATGTTTGTTATGTTGTAAAGCCGGCCGATCTACTTTTCTTTGGTTTTATATCCTCCCAAAGTTAATTGCTTATCCTCTACACGACGTTGCAGAACCAACCCTAGCATTTTTTTTGTCTGTGTGGTTATTCTAGGAAAATTTTAGGTTCAGTCGTTTGCCATTGTTGCTCTTGGTACCATTGACGAAACCAATGCAACACGGTCTGCTACCAAATCGCCACCGGTGTGTTCGCAACGCCCAAGCCACAGACGCCGACTAAAAATACCACGATTGTTCATCAGTTAGCAGGTTCTTAGCAGAACGTCGCTCTCATTACGGTCTGCCTGAAAGAAACTTGGTCTATCGCCAGCTCTCCTGCCTTGTGTACTTTCCTATTCAAGGAGTCACTTATATCCTGTGCCCATCTTCGTGTTGGTCGGCCCCTGTCCCTCCTTCCTGGTACCATGCCTATTATTTTGTCCAGTCAGCCATGGCTCTTAATATGACCAAAATATGTCAGCTTCTGAGACAAGATGCTGTTTATTAGCAAATTTTCCTTGATGTTCAGATCTTTTAAAATGTCAGTATTTTCCCTCTTATTTGCCCCTGATCCTCTGAGAATCTTTCTAAAGCATTTCAGCTCAAAAGATCCCATTTCTTCTTCTTCATGATTGGGAGATAGTCCACGACTCACACCCGTATGTTGCCACAGGGATGATGATTGCTCTCAGAATTTTAATATCCTTGCTAGTGCTTAACCATAGACTTTTAATGCTGTTTAATCTTTGTATTGCTATGGCCATCCTCCTTATTATTTCTGTCAGTCTTCATTGCTATTTGTTATAGAGCCTAGATATTCAAGGTTTGTGACATTTTTAATTTCTTCATCAGTTAGTGTCATTTTTTAGTGACAGCCAGTTTTGTATAGTGTCATTTTTTAGTGACAGCCAGTTTTGTATGTGGACATTATTTTTATATTGTTACCAAATAAATACACAAAATATTCATTCATTCAGTAGCATGTCCCTCGCGGAACCTCGCTGCCATAACAACCCTCCGGAAAACCTTCCTATCCTGAGCAAGATGTCCTGCGTCTGATACACCCATCTGGAGATCATCTGCCACATCCTGCACCCATCTTCTCCTTGGCCTTCCTCTTCCTCTCTTCCCAGGCATATACCCCTCCATTATTGTTCTCTCTAGACTTCCATGACGTTTCAAGTGACCAAAATATTTCAATTTTCTTTGTTTTATTGTCTTTACTAGCCAACCCTCTTCAATATTCAGCTCTTGAAGTATGGATGCATTTGTTCTTTTCTTTACCCAAGATATTCTTAGAACCTGTCTGTAACATTTATATTCAAATGCATTTATGCGCTGTTCCGCTTGTTTAGTAAGTGTCCAGGTCTCACAGGCGTATGTTGCAATGGGAAAGATGCATGCTCTTAAAAATCTGACCTTTGTAATTCTATCTGTACAATTCCTTAATTTATTCAGTTGTTTTAGTCTTTGAAGAGCAAACACAAAATATAGGTTTTTAAAAATTGGTTGTGGTTGGTATTTGTTACAAACCACAACCGGTTTGTAAAAAGTTATATTGTGCATATTTGCCCATTGTGTTCTTAAGAATTACACACATTTTAAGGAAAAAAAAGTTTGTTGCATAAGGAAAACGCCAAAATTGGCAAAAAAGCCATACACTTTATTTTAAGCCACAATTCTTGCATCTGGCCTTAAAAGGGCCAAACTAGCGTAACTATAGTCGGCGGCCTCCACCTGTCACTTTCCTGCCCCCACTGCACCGAGAAGGTTGTTCTAGTATTTACGCCTCACGCAAACTAATGTTGTAACACCAATTTGCAACGATATAATTAAGCATTTAACAAAGAGCTCCCATAAAACCAACACACAGACATACACTGTGCTAAAGTAACTTAGTGAAAATAAACAGGATACAGGTTCCAGGAAGAAAAAATACATGTAAATGTGTCTCTATGGAAATTCAACAAGGAGTGGCGTATTTTCCCTGTACATCTGTGTCAGGTCAGCTGGTTGGTGCGATCGCTCAGGCATCCGTCTTTTTAACTGGGCCTTGGAACATAACAATTAAGTCACATGTAAGTTCAACATGGCGATTGCAAACTTGGTTTTGACAAAACAGTATCCATGGATAGTCTGTTAGACCAGATGTGCCGCCACAAAGAAATCGGAGGGGGGGGGGGGGGTGTTCGGCCCTATAATTGTCCAGGGGCAGAGGGGACAATACTAATAATAATTGTTATTATTATCATTATCATTATTATTATGTGAAGAATAACAAATTAATAGGGTAGGGCGTGGTAAAGAATAAGAGAAATGTCTGGACAACCATTGGTAATAACAGTTATTAGACAATGAAAATATCACTATACTGGACACATTCTAAAAAAAGGGGGGGGGGGGCGAGTAGAGAATCATCAAACATGAGCTAAAATGGGAACTACAAAGCCTGGGGTCGTAAAATAAAATAACTACTCTTTAACGAACGTTGATAAGAGAGGTCAAAGGTAATGGGCTGATTTCATGATATCCAAGAGATTGCGCCGCATAGAAGGGAATAGAATAACAGATTGCGAGCCCCGTGTGACATAAAATGGCACGAAATGGACAATGATAATGATACATTGTTATGGAGGCCATGTAACTCTCTAGGAAATCGAAGGAGGTGGCCAGGGGTGTTGGGGGGGGGGGGGGTAGTATCTCAAGGTGTCAGAGCTCCTAGGTTAATGTGAAATTTATAAGGAATATATCGTACAGGCCGCCTCCAACTCATATTCCTTCTTCTATTTTCTTCTATCCAGGGCAGCTGGTATGTTGTGTTGTTTTCAGCTCGGACAGATGCATTTTTGGGCCTAACACATGCGCGTTTAGTAAACCATTAATTTGGCACTTTCTACTACATGCTTAGAAGGTAGTTGCTTTATTATTTATTTTTTCCCTCGCACAAAATGGGCCGGCGGAGTCTACACTGCGAAAAGGCAAAAGATTTGTCGAACTTTGGTCTCGTTTAGTAATCTGTTTTAAATTCTTATTGTGCTCTTGTCCTCTACCATTGTTTTTGTCATTTTGTTTTCCGTGATATTCTCTCTATTTTCTTCCTCGGGTTCATGGGCTGTAAACTCCGGCGAAAAGCTTTGGTTATTCGCACACTTCTGGACCTTAGTCTTGTTCCAGAATCTGAATGTTGCCTGCACATCCGTTATACCGATCTGAACAGTCTGTATACAGACTGTTGGTTCATTGTCTCACAGGCATATGAACTCCACAAAATGGGGCCCTGAAACCCACAACGAGAAATTATCCCTATTCTTTATTTTTTAAACTGCTTTTTTACTGCCTTTATTATACAACTGTTGCGTTGTAGGCAGGGGAAGAGAGAGGGGGGGGGGGGGGGGGTCTTTAAGTCTGAGGATTTACGGCCGCATGGCTAGTGCTGTCGCCACGACTGTGCAGGTGAGGATTTTATTTTGCCGCCGAGAGAAAAAATCCCCAGTCTTACCTAGGATTCGAATCCGGGTCTCCCGCGTTGAGAGCCCAGCGGTCTAACCGTTCGGCCAGCCGATCCTCCTTATTATTTATACCAAACACAAAAACTTTAGTTACAGAGGACCGGCCAATGGATCATGCAGAAATTGTTAGTGCCATTAGAGATAGGACGTTTGAAGGATTTTGGGAGCAGCACATCCACATATTTGCTAAGAGTACAAGAACTGGGAGTAAAGATTGGCACAGCCAGGCACGAGAAGCACACCGGATGCACGAGAAGTCTTGTCAACCAACATAGGACTGAGACTATCAATCAACCGCGAGGCGCTGATATACATGCTGAAGGGGGAATCTGAGCACTTATGGACATGTCCGGAGTGCCGTGAAGATAACACACTCATACCTCATAAACAAAAACCATATAACAATGCAGATTACAGACAGCACTCGATTACCCTACATGTCTAAGAGGTGCTGCGTTGTCTCGAGGCATGGTGTCCGCCTCGAGTATTAGAGGTTCTGGGTTCAATCCCCGGTAAGGGTTGGGATTTTTTCACGTGGACTTGGACTTCTAGTAATTTCCCCTGGTCTCTGGGTAGTGAGAACGGACGCCCGTGTGCATTGTTGCGCACGTAAAATCCCTTGGCAGTTGGAAATCGAAAAGAGTAGCCTAACGGCGCTTCCCGGGCAATATTTGGAGTTAAAAAAATCTACCCAAAGTATTTCAGGATCCTTGCCGGTGCTACAGAGCCTGTGCACTGTGCTGAGCTTCTTCGGACTCAAATTTGAGTTAGAAGAAGAACTGAGCACTTATGGGTTACTACCCGTGTGTCATGATGCTGATCCGTTGTTCAAACTTCAGACTTCGTCTAACAAAATAACAGTTCCTGACTGGCTTTGACGCTTCCCATGTTTTGAATATCCCTTTGATTATTCCGGTTGTCTTAATGTTTTTCCATGTCCGCAACTATTTGTTATTATAATATGACCCGGATAACATATACATGTAACTTGTTTTTGACAATTTAATTTTGTATCAATGTTTTTAGTTGTTGTAGTGTTTTTTCCCCTTCTGTTTCTTTGTTCACCGGCTGTAAGCTCTAACAGAAAGTCCTGGTTGTTCGTCCACTTGGACTTTGTGTATTTGTGCTAGGGTCTGAGTTTTGCGTGCACATCCGTTTAAAAAAAAAAAAAAAACGAACGAAAAGTATATTAGCAAGCTTCAAAATATAACAAATACAAACAAAACATGAACGTTGCGGCTATGGTACCTTCATCAACACACACAAATCAAACAATACTACACAAAAGCACTTAGCTAGTATCTTGAAGCAGCCGGGTCGATGGTTTCTCAGCAGACTGCCTACACGCGTCGGCTGGGGGAATAAATACCCAGGCTTACAACTCATGGTTTCTGGATACGTACAAAATCTGCGTGCATTTGGTTGTTCCCACGGCCAGCTCCGGTATAAATCTGGAGCTGGCCGTGGTTGTTCCTTGCTGCTCAGGCAGATGTACTCCGACTTCGAATGAGTTATAGTGTTTTGATACAACAATAACCTTACTGATTTTCATCATCATTGTGTGCCGTTTTACGTCACACAGGGCTTGCTATCTAGTCTTCGATTTAGCTCTATCCTGTACAACCCTTTCGATATTTTCTTCTTCTTCCTCTATAAACTACTGCGGACAGTTTTAGTTGTTTGTCCACTTCTGAACTTCGGTCTTGTTAGAGAGCCTGAGTGTTGCATTTATATATCTGACGTATTTGTTTGCAGACTGTTGGTTCTTGCCTTTCAGTAATCCCATAATTAGTCCAATCTTACGACATCATGCTTCTTAGAGAAGCAGTGGGCATATCCTTGCCCCCCTCACCCCACAAGAGGCCCCGGAACCGAAACGGGGAAATCATGGATGGAATCTGTCCGGCATCTTTGGCTCCTCTCAACAACGTTCGTTTTAAATATAGTAACCAATCGCTCCGTGTTTTAGGTGTGCCCCGACCGTTATTTAAATATGCATTTTACATATATATGCATATTTAGATATTATTACTAACGTAATTGCGATCTTAATAATGTTATCCTTCCTGATGATAGTGCTTCATAAATTCCTATTCCTGTTATCTTGCTATTCTGCGCAATAATAGGGCTTCTTGAAGTCAAACTGGGTGCTTCTCATCCAGGATCAGAGAGGCTTTCTGTGGAGGTAACTATTGTCATTCATATTGGGTAATTTGGTTTGGTTCTCAGTAAGGTCTAGTCTTATGTACTCTCTGCGCCAGGCACGACAGCTGTACCACTCTTGCTGTCTCCAGTTAATGTTTTAAGGTTAGTTGCCTAT
The DNA here is from genome assembly GCA_905116865.2 of Candidula unifasciata. Taxonomy (NCBI): domain Eukaryota; kingdom Metazoa; phylum Mollusca; class Gastropoda; order Stylommatophora; family Geomitridae; genus Candidula; species Candidula unifasciata. The sequence continues at coordinate 431,853 of CAJHNH020003246.1, forward strand.
CCTTTACAGGACGTTGCAGAACCAACCCAACAGCCCCTGGCTGTTGTGTGGTTTCTTTAGGCAAATTTACGTCCAGTAGTTTGTCATTGATACCTGGACGGTCGGCCCCCTGATACCACTGTCGAAACCAACGCAAGGCACATGGCCCGCAGCTGGGATCGAACCCGGCACCCCGGCATTATGAAGCTTTCGCATCGACTTAGCCACAGAGCCGACTTGTCTCCAGTACTAATCACGTAACAGTGTATTGATGTCTCCAGTACTAGTGTGTTGTTTTGTCATATCCAAGCCTTATCCATGTAAGTATAGATTACCCTGCAGGCACAGGGCCAGATTCACAATTAAGCATACTAAGCACATGTTTAGGGCATCATAAAGGAAAGGGGCACCACATAAACTTTCAATAGCTTGGATCTGAGTGTTTATTTTCTCGGCTGTGTACACTAAAAAAAAATTCCACCAGAAGAACAACGCAACAAGGCAGGCTGGATGACTTATCTCTGTTCAGTATAGAAGCAGAGCTGTTGAATAAGATTAGTTTGAGGATCTGATCATAGACTTTGCAATGAAAAAAAGTAGGAGAAAACTTTTCAAAAAAAAAAAATAAAGTCAAAGGATAATGATGAAGACATAAATTTCCTTCGTACTGTAAGTTTAGTTTAAATTCAATAAATAAATTGTATTATATGGTTTATTATTTTATATATTTTCAATCAAATGTATATATATATATAAGCTATCTTCCCAATAACGGTCCTAAATTATTGGGGCGGAAAATATACCCTAACAGGGCCTCAGTCACGTGTCAATTGCGCACTTCCGGGGACTACAAAGCCACCACTGAATTGCAAACTTTCGGGAACTTCTGCCACCGCCGAGAGTGACCCCCATGCCGCTCATGCGGCGTGAATTGGGGTTAAAATAGATGGCTAGGACTCACGAGCAAATAAAATGAAGGAAGCTGTAAGAGATGCGGTACCTGCGGCTCGTGAGTCCTAGCCATCTAGTTTAGCCCCAATCCACGCCGGGTGAGCGGCGTGATGGTCACTCTCAGCGGTGGTTGCCGAAAGTTCAGCGGCGGCAGAAGTCGCCAGAAGCTCGCATTTCAAGGCGATGGAACTGCGCAATTGACACGTGACTGAGGCCCTGTTTATATATATACATATTTATATATATATACATATTTATATATATATATATATATATATATATATATATATATATATATATATATATATATATATATATATATATATATATATATATATATATATATATATATATATATATATATATATATATATATACACACACATATATATATATATATATATATATATATATATATATATATATATATATATATATATATACACACACATATATATATATATATATATACACACACATATATATGTATGGGAGGCACAGTGCCATCTCAACACACAAGCCTCTCGACACTTGTTCAGGGCCCCTGGAGCATAGGTGTCACAAACTAATCTGTGTATGTCAAGAAACCAATGACATTTCACTGGTGTGAGTGGTTGTGGTAGGGTCCCAGCAGACTTTGTAGTTAAAGTCGAGAGGATCAACTTCGCTGCTGCCAGTGTAGGTTCCAGGACCCTATAAAAGTATAAAGTCAAGAACTCATTTCCACGCCTTCCGGCATACTGGGCATATAGGGCTAGACCTAGACCTGGATGGGTGATATGGTTAGCATCACGCCGGCCTCCTTTACTTCCCAGGACTATACCTGGTCCCCATTCAAGGCTGGGTCGACCTGACAGCAAGTGTCATTAAAAAAAAGTTCGGCTCCATTAGGACCTAGACTTATGAGCTTCCGATCCTCAGGTGAGTGTCCAGTCGCAATAGCATGGCAGTTCCCATGGGACCCCATTTTTGGAGGGAAAAGAATAGACCCATTGTTCCCACACCCCACCCCCCACCCTAGCAAGCATGTTGTAAAAGGCAACTAATGAGGGTCTTTCTTTCAAAGCTAGAGTGCATCTGCTGCCTGAGAGGCGAGGAACCAACAGTCTGCATAAAAATAAACCAGATCTGTAAAACGGTTTACAGCCGGTGAACACAAAAGAAAAGAAAAATACCTTATTATTTATTCCATATGGCTCCGTCTTTCTCCAGAGAAAAGCAAGCCGCTTGCATAGAGTGCCACACACGGCACAAACTCCATAGCTCCGATGATAATCCCTGAGGATATCCGTAAAAATTGCACCCGTGAAGTTAATGGTGCCATGACCTACAGAGAACGAGGCAAAGAGCTTGACCACTTTGCCACGGAGACCACCTATATATGGCTTTGTCTGTCCTGAATCTTCCCAAACCTCGGACTTTGGTGTTCTTGATCAGTTCTATTGATGACCCATTGTAGCAGCAAACAGACACTTAACTACAGGGCACTTTTCTGGTGGTTACTGACACCTTCTATTTGTTTGTTTTAGTATCCAGAAGCCATGAGTTGTTAACCCTTAGGCTCGGTTTTATGGATATCGCAACCTTTCGGCCTTAATTCCATTGTAAATACCGTAAATCTGGGAGAAAATGTGGCTTTCCTGCCTACCCCCGGGATTGAACCCAGACCACAAGGAGTTCATCACCCGGTCTCCGTGCAATCCGGTTTAGCCAACTACACTAGAGAGCCGGGCGACACCTTCTATAAAATCATCATCATCATTATTGGCAGCATTCATTAAAGTGAACAGAAAAAATGAACTGCAGGCTGTCAAATTTTAAGATTCAATTTTTTATATATATAATTCCACATCATTTATAGATAACAATGCAAAACAGTCACAGCAAATATATAAAACATATGACCTGCTCAAGGTAGGTATAGTTTATGTCCCGCAGTGAGGGTAGTAAAACAGACATCATGTAGCTAGCAGGTGAAACAGACATCCTGTAGCTAGCAGGTAAAACAGACATCCTGTAGCTAGCAGGTAAAACAGACATCCTGTAGATATAAGGTAAAACAAACATCCTGTAGCTAGCAGGTAAAACAGACATACTGTAGCTAGCAGGTAAAACAGACATCCTGTAGCTAGAAGGTAAAACAGACGTCCTGTAACTAGCAGGTAAAACAGACATCCTGTTGCTAGAATGAAAAACAGACACCCTGTAGGAAGCAGCTAAATAAAACACCCTGCAGCCAGTGGATAAAACAGACATCTTGTAGAAAGCAGGTGAAACATACACTGTGCACCTAATTTAATAATAGGTTTGGCTGACATTTTGCAGCTAGCAGGCAAAACATACACTACCAAACAGAGAGACAAAGTTTACATTTTGCACTGGGCTAACTCAGGTGACATTAAGTGGGGTTCACAATGTTGCAACATCACAAAACTGGTTCACCTAGTCACAGTGTCAAGCCAAACATATCAGCCTTTCTGCACATTTGTGGAACACTTCCAAATGTCCATGTCTCTCCTTCCTTTTAAAGTTAAAGCTGAAAGGATGGAATTCATTGCAATGGGTTTTATTCCCATATGACATAGTTCCTCTCTGCAGAATATCTAGCTATCTGCTGCGAGCGTCACACAAAGCAGGAACACCATAGCTCCAGTGATGATCCAAGGGATCTCTGTAAAAAATTGTGTTTGTGAACTGAAGGACGTAGCCGTGAAATGAACCCACGACCTTCAAAGCACAAGACAAATGGCTTGACCACTTCGTCACAGAGACCCTATCTATTTCCTTCCTTCTGTGAGTCCATAGCACCAAGAAAATGACACAGGAGAAATAACAAAGTATTCAATCATAAACACTTACGAATATTACATAAAAAGAAAAAAAACTTTTATCAGGCATTATGATGAGATGCATCTCAACAGTAAAATAAGAGCAAAAAAATCTCCATGTGGGTTCCGAGACCATAGCGGGTAGGGGAACAAGTCCCTGCTCCGTAACAAGCATGTCGCAGAAGGTGACTAATTAGGGTATGCTGGAACTGGATGTGTTGGGCTGAAAGGCGCTGATATTGCAGTCTAGAGATAAACTATTACATAATATGTCAACTATCCTTTTTTTAAGGGCGAATGTGGAAAAATACAAAACAAAAAATACAATATCCATTTTTATAAAATTAAAAGTGGTTCAGCTAAGTATCAAGTACTTTAATTCATTCTATTGTTTACTGCTATTTTGTTTTATTTTTTTATGTAATACTTGAATACCATTAAAAAGTTATTTCATTATGATATCCTTTTATTTGTGTGGTGTGTGTGTATTCATATGTAGAGCTGTTACACTAAGAAACACAGATACATTAAAAAAACTGACAGTCTGATATGTCTCTATACAGGCAGTTTGTTCAATGAAGATATAAACAATGCACACTTAAGCAACACACATTCAAGTAATGCAGATGCTAGCAACATGCACAGATGAAAATGGGAAGAAGCATGGACAGAGCAAATATCACCAACACTGTATGGACTAGTTTGGAGGATAATTATGAATCACTGACGCTAACATGACTGCGTGATCTGGGAGAAAAGCTTGATGAAGCAGGAAAACTCCCCGCAACATAGATGTCCAGCGACCTAAGGAGGCATGAATGGCAAGGGAAGTTACTCTAATCCTAGGCCTGGAAACGTGAACAACACTATTTGTATTTATATAATATTCTGCACGCAACTACAATTATTTATTATCTGGGTGTGTGTCATCCTTCGTTGAAGAACACATGATAAACACAGCTGAAGTTATTTATATTTGTAATGGCATGGGTGATATGTTTATTTTGTATATGTAAGGAAACTTATAGAATACCCTGTGGTTTTGTTTTACCTATCATCTCCTAAATGGACATGGGGGGGGGGGGGGGGGAGGGCTGATATAGTCAGGCCATAAATATGGCCTAGCCATAGATATGGCCTAACAGCTAAAAGGAGTTTCTAGGACCTCTCCACGGGTGATCTTCATCCATATGGTGGCACTTTGTGTCACCGGGTGTTTATCGCTTGTGTGATGTCTTGGTGGGGTACAACTACCTACCCACCTACCCAAATGGAATGCAGGTCCCCGTGTGGGTTCCGGGGGCTATTATAGGGAAAACAAGAATAGACCCACTGCTTACCCAAAAGCATGTCATAAGAGTCGACTAATTGGGAGCTTTCTTCAAAGTCGGAGTGCATCTGCCTGAGAGGCAAGGAACCAACAGTCTGCACACAAATGAGTCATATCTGTCAAACGGATGCACATGCAACACTCAGGTTCTGAGACAGGACTGCAGTCCAGAAGTGGATGAACAACAATAACTTTCCGTCGGAGTTTACAGCCGGTGAACGCAAAGAAGAAGAAGTCCTTGGTGGACACGTTCATGATTGCTTGGATTTTGCATCTAAAGTTTTCTATATGCGAGGTAGCCAATCTCATGCGAAAGCTCCATAGATGCCTACTATGAAATACCTGGTAGGATATAGTAATACTATTCTTTGCTTTTCTTATAGAACTTAGTAAACATATTGGCTGTAATTGTGATTTCCTGCTTGCATTCACCAGCTGTAAACTCCAGCAAAAAATGATGGTTGTTGGTACACTCTTGAATAGTCTTGTTCCAGAGCTTGAGTTCTGTGTGGACATCCATTCAGAAGATTTGGCTTATTATTTGTATGCAGACTGTTAGTTCCTTGTGTTTAAGGCAGATGCACTGTTACTTAAAAGAAAACCCTTAATTATTCAACTCTTATGACATGCTTGCTTGAGAGGCAGTGGGTCTTTTCTTGCCCCCCCCCCCCCCCCCCCCCACGACAGGGCTCATGAACACACACAGGGAGCAGTACTTGTGTGTGTGTTTTATTTTAGTATTAAGAGTTTGTGTGTATGTCATGCATACACATATACACATGTCTGCATGTACGTAAATAAGTGTGTATATGTATATGCACACATAGGAATAGGTGTATCTGTGTATGCATGTTTTAATGAGCATGTTTTTGTATGTTTACCTTATATCATATGTGTGTATATGTTTACAATGATTAAATGTGTGTTATGAGCAGGTTTTTCCCCTGACTGTATGCAACACAGCAATACCGGCACCTTTTTCTAATGCATAATTTGTTTCAGCACTAGTGTAATAGAGACTCTGTGGTTTGTACCGGCACCTTTTATTAGACACACTCAGCAGTGTGTACTGGCACTTTTTTCAGAAAAAAAGTCCTAATTATGGGTAAATATATGTGTGTGTGTACATATATACATATCACATACCCAGAGACATGACTAACCACACTCATGAAAATGTATCACATTTAAGGTAGGTACAACTCATGAAGTCGGGTCCAGGGAGACGGTGATTGGCCGTTCATTCATCTTAACCTTTGAGACCCGCTAATCTAAGCTACAGGAAAGTCAGGTTGTCTTCTACTATGTATATGTTGGCGGACAAACAGGTGCACATTGTGTTTTACTTGCCAAAATGTTAACAACTCTGAAACCATGGCACGTAGGGTGCAGTCTCTCATAGGATGTAGGCTGCACCTGTGGGGTGGGTGGGGATAGGGGTTAGAGCCAGTTCTATATATTCTGGAGTTGTTAAAACCTGTCAAATAATATACAGCACACGTGACTGCCGGTGACAGCATTGGCAGACCATACAACCTGACACCCCTGTAGCAGACAGTTGCGCGTGTGGACGGTCAGCGAGGATGAATGAACGACCAATCATGGTCTATTTGGGCCCGACTTCGTGAGTTGTACCTTAAGATATATCATAAACACATCACTTCTGGAGACAAAAGACACTTCCAGGAATATATGCAGTAACAATGTACATGAAATTAAACTAAATGAAATCAGTCCAAAACAGCCTGGGACAGCAAATATACTATAGAAAGCGCAAGCAATACAAATAACAGAATCACACACTTAATACATTTACGGATTGTCTTTTTCCTCCAATATTTGATTGTGTCTCATAATAAAAGAATAATTTTTCTAGGAAATTATACAGAACTGACAACACAAGAGTATATTTATGTCAGCATGTAGCGTATGCATAGGCTTCGTTTAAGTAGTTCGTCACTATGCCTGTGTGGGCTGCATGCGCAAACTACAGAACATGTCCCGCAAGAATGTCCCTGGTACAGTCCATTGAGAAATGAATACTGGTCCGCTGAGTCAACACTGTACTCAAAGTTGCTTAGGACTAAAAAGAGACTCCTAAACACAGTCAAGTGTTTATCACAAGATCTTGTCTGTCGGTGTAAATCAGAAAGTGATCACAAGAAATAGAAGAAGAACATCGTTATGTAAGACCATGTTGTGTTTGAACGCCGAGCTAAGAACTGACATCACAGCACGCTGGACAGTCCCATTAGAGCTCCATCTTCATCTTCAGCAGTCAGAGGCCATTCTTGTGTCTTATAAACAGTTTTCCCCCAGGTGGGTTCTGAATTGCCATTGGCAGGGGGCGTGGATGGACTTACTGTCCCCCAACAGGCATTTCATAAAAGATGTAAAACACAATAAAGAGCCATATGTACTCCTTCTGTCACAAGCAAGGCACCACGTGGGACTAGACATTATCCATATCCCTTATCAAAGTGTTATGTATATTTTCCTTCTTATGTTAAGAAAGGCACTGTAAAAAGCTCTGACAACATACTTATTTCCTACAAGGGGTGTATATTTGAACCTTGTGGAAATGGTACATCTATGAACTTGGTATAGTTATTATTACTCATATCTGGCATTACCCAGGACCTTCTGGGTAAGACAGGTAGACTGGAAGAGACTAGGGACCCAACATGTAATATTCTCAAAGATGTCTGTGCCTGTACATATCCGCTGCAGTAAACTACCCTTGTCGAGACTGTGTCAGTTTATTTATCTATGCAAAAACTACAGCTAAGTGTTATTGTTGTTCTGTTCCTTGATCACATTCTTTGAATATTCATTAGATATTTTCAGCAGGATTGTTGGGAAATGAACAGGCAGACAGATTGGCTGGTTCTGCATGATAAGCTAGATGGGGTAAGGCCCTGTGGGAGGAAGTGAACAATGCAGGTGACCCGACAGATCAATATGGTCTGGAGAGAATTTGCAGCTAGGTATGACCATAGGATCTGGTCAACAATCTACACTCAGATCAAAGGCAGGAAGGACATAGATATAATTAACTGCTACTGGCAATCTGAACTCTTCACTGACTGCTGAAGATAAAGACACAGCACTTATGGGAATGTTCTAAGTGCTGTGATGTCAGTTCTTCACCAAACACTAAACTGTTTTTTGATCATGAATGGTGAAACAATGGCTTGTATCTTGTGTGTATTTCATTTCATAAAGTTTCCCAGTTACATTTTGATTTTATTTATTCTTCCCATCAGCCTTCCCAGGACTTCACCAGATATCCATTTAAGACTGGGTCGACCTAGGAGACGAGGTTATTTTTAGAAGAAATCCCGGTCTGTTCAGATTTGAACTCATGACCTTTGGATCTGCAGTTAAGCGTCTAGCCGCTACAAGACATTTCACAAAGGGCTAGGAGTTTATTCTTCCATTATGTTCTTTGCTTGGACAACCCTGACTGAAGTGACTGACAGAAATACCCTGACTGAAAAGAGTAACATCCTGGGGGGGGGGGGGGGGGGGGAGGGAGAACAATAACACAACAACTGCCTCCCCAACAAGCATATCTGTTGTAAGAGTCGACTAATTGAAGTCAGAGTGCATCTGCAGCAAGGAACCAACGGTATGCATATCAACAAGCCAAATTATTAAAACAGATGTGCACACAAAACTAAAGTTCTGCATCATGACCAAAGTCCAGGAGTGGATGAACAACCAGAAATTTCTGCTGCAGTTTACAATTGGTAAACGCTAGGAAGAAGAAGACAATTCTGGCTGCTCAGACAAACTCCCATTCATGTACTGCATTTATTCAGATTCTATGCTGGTTATCTTTACAGCATCTGAACCATTCTAGATGTGTGCCAAGGGGGTTTTCCCCTAAATGCTAGGAAATAAAGGTTGGCATATAACTAAATGAATGAACAAACAAATAAATCAAGTACTGATATTATTGCATTGGGAACATTCCCACATATGCTCCAACCCCCTTTTCAGTAGCCAACAAAGAGTCGACATGCTAACATTGCCAGTTGCAGCTTGATTAAAAGTCTACCTTTGTTTCCCCGTCAGTGTTGAATATCTTCCAAAACCTCTACTCACCCCCTGTTGAATTAATCGATTGACATTGTGATATGTTGGCCACAGATAGATGCCTTATGGATGATGAAACCATGGTAATGTCAATCACTGGAAAGTCCTTGACTGCTGATCAATATTCACAGAGGACATAAGAAGAAATATAAATCAAGGGATTGTCATATGTTGATGTACTGGATATGTATCAAGGTAATGGTCATGTATCATTATACTAGTTATTCGCGGACGTACTGGTAAAATGTTGATGTTGTTGTTAGTCCATTACAGGTGATGATGAGCAGCTCTTTCATTCATTCACAACTGGATAAGGTTTTGTGAGTGTGCAGATGAGAAGTGTGGACAAGGAATTAAAGCCACACCTCTCTGGTGGTTTGCTTCAGTCTTTCCTATCTTGTCTGCTGCTGCAATTCTAGCAGCTTCATGGGCCACAGCTCCTCGATGAAGAGAGGAGCACCAGGATGAACGGTCACATGCAGCGACTCCCCAGGTTTTAGGATCAATACAGAAGTCTTTCAGTGTGGTCTTGAGGCTGTCCTTACAATATTACTTCTGTCCACCCTGAGAGTGTTTTTCTTCAATATGTTGATAAACTGCACAGGTGTCAATAAACTAGATTCAAAGATTACCTCCCATATACTTACTTAGTGAAACAGAGTGAGTTCCCCATATAAACTCCCAAAATATTACTATATGAAACAGACTTGGTGTCTACATAAACTCTCAGTTATGTAATAACTGAAACAGTCTGGGTGTCAACATACATTCCCATACATGTACTAACTGAAACAGTTTTAGTGCCAACATACATTCCCATGCATGTACTAACTGAAACAGTCTTAGTGCCAACATACATTCCCATACATGTACTAACTGAAACAGTCTTAGTGCCAACATACATTCCCATACATGTACTAAGAGAAACAGTCTTAGTGCCAACATACATTCCCATACATGTACTAACTGAAACAGTCTTAGTGCCAACATACATTCCCATGCATGTACTAATGAAACAGTCTTGGTGCCAACATACACTCCTATACAAGTACTAACTGAAACAGTCTGTGTTCCAACATAAGCTCTCATATATGTGCAACAGTCAGGGTGCTAACACAAATTCCTGTATGCCTACTAACAAAAACGGTCTGGATGTCAACATAAACTATAATATACATACATACTAAAACAGTCTGTGTGCCAGTATATACACCCATACATGTACCAAGTGATACAGACTGAGTACCAACACTTAACTTCCATACACATATTGACTAAAATAATGTATGTGCAAAACATAAACTCCCATCTTTTGTACTAAACGACGCAGCCTTAGTACTAGCATAAACTCCCATACATGTAATAAATGAAACAGCCTTGGTTCTAACAATAAATTCCATACCCATACTGACTAAAATATTGTAGGTGCCGGTGTAAACCCTCATACATGCACTAAACAAAACAGTCTTAATGTTAATATGAAGTCCCATATTATGTCATTTAAAAAAAAAGCCCGGGTACTGACAATAAATTCCATACACATTGAACTGACTAAAATACTGTAGGTGCCACGTAAACCCTCACACATGCACTAAACAAAACAGTCTTAACATTAATATGAAGTCCCATATTATGTCATAAATAAAACAGCCCCGGTACTGACAATAAATTCCATTCACATTGTACTCACTAAAATACTATAGGTGCCAACATAAACTTGCATACTCATACCTTTTCTGCTGTGTCTGATAAAGAAGTTAACATCAAAAATTAAAACTTATCAAAACATCTAGAAATACCATAATAAGCAAAAAAAAAACATGGTTTAAAAAAACATGGTTAAAACAAAAACCAGACTAGTTTAAGCTGTCATCAAGTTAGGGTAGGAAATTAATAAATACAAGGAAAAGAACAAAATCAAAATATATTTGAAGTATTATGTGTCATATACTCGCTGAACGTTAAGATTTTTTGGGAACGGGCAGCTGAAAATACTCTCGGAGAATCTGGCGCCCCCTGGTGTCATTCACTCGGGTGATTGTTGAAATACAGAAGAAACACTGCTTCTTGTTGAGGAGGTGCTGAGTGATGCATGTCCTGAAACACAAGCATGGATACAAGCAATGATATATCAAGACAGACAGATACAAGCAATGATATATCAGGACAGACAGATACAAGCAATGATATATTAAGACAGACAGATACAAGCAATGATATATCAAGACAGACAGATACAAGCAATGATATATTAGAACAGACAGATACAAGCAATGATATATCAAGACAGACAGATACAAGCAATGATATATTAGAACAGACAGATACAAGCAATGATATATCAAGACAGACAGATACAAGCAATGATATATTAAGACAGACAGATACAAGCAATGATATATCAAGACAGACAGATACAAGCAATGATATATCAAGACAGACAGATACAAGCAATGATATATTAGAACAGACAGATACAAGCAATGATATATCAAGACAGACAGATACAAGCAATGATATATTAGAACAGACAGATACAAGCAATGATATATCAAGACAGACAGATACAAGCAATGATATATTAGAACAGACAGATACAAGCAATGATATATCAAGACAGACAGATACAAGCAATGATATATTAAGACAGACAGATACAAGCAATGATATATTAAGACAGACAGATACAAGCAATGATATATTAAGACAGACAGATACAAGCAATTATATATTAGAACAGACAGATACAAGCAATGATATATCAAGACAGACAGATACAAGCAATGATATATTAAGACAGACAGATACAAGCAATGATATATCAAGACAGACAGAGACAAGTAATATATATTAAAACAGACAGATACAAGCAATGATATATCAAGACAGACAGATACAAGCAATGATATATCAAGACAGGCAGATATATGCAATGACATATAAAGACAGACCTATACAAGCAATGATATACCAAGATACAAGCAATGATATACCAAGACAGATGCAATCAATGATATACAAGACAGATGTATACAAGCAATGAGATAACTCTCATACCAAGATGGATACAAGCAATGATATACCAAGATAGATACATGCAATGATATACCAAGATAGATAGATAGATAGATACAAGCAATGACATACCAAGATAGATAGATAGTTAGATACAAGCAATGACATACCAAGATAGATGGATACAAGCAATGATATACCAAGATAAAACAAGCAATGATATACCAAGACAGAAACAAGCAATGATATACCAAGATTGTAACAATCAATGATATACCAAGATTGAAACATGCAAATATATACCAAGATAGAAACAAGCAATGGTATACCAAGATAGATGGATCCAAGCAATGATATATCAAGATAGATGGATACAAGCAATGATATACTAAGATAGAAACTAGCAATAATATACCAAGACAGAAACAATAAATGATATACCAAGATAGATAAAAGCAATTACATGCCAAGAGAGATAGACAAGCAATGATGTACCAAGATAGAAACTAGCAATGATATACAAAGATAGATATAAGCAAAAATATACAAAGATGGATACAAGCAATGATATACCTAGATAAATACAAGTAAGAAGTGGTATATTAATATAGATGGATAAAAGCAATGATATATGAAGATAGATAGATACAACACATACACCACACATGTATAACACACAGCACATATGTATAACATTACCCACATATGTATAACATACAAAAGACATCTCTAACATATCTACAGGTGTATAACATAAAACACACATGTAAAACATACACTACATATGTATAACAACAGACACCACACATGCATAGCACTACCCACATTTGTATAACACAAACAACAAATCTATAACATACACCACATATGTAAAACATACAAAAGATATTATAACATACAAAAGATATTATAACATACAAAAGATATTATAACATACAAAAGATATCTCTAACAACCACAACACATGTATAACATACATCACACATGGATAACAACATACACCTCACATGTATAACAACATGCACTATACATGTATAGCACTACCCACATGTGTATAACATACATCACACATGTATAACACTACCCACATATGTAGAACGAAACCACACATACATACTACATACACCACACATCTATAAGATAACAAATCGTTAACATACACGACATATGTACAACACACAAAAGACATCTCTAACATACACTACACATGTATAACTGACACCACACATGTATAAAAACATATACCACACATGTATAGCATACACCACACATGTATAACACTACCCACATATGTATTTAAAAAAAACCATACAAACATACTACATACACCACACATCTATAAGATAAAACAATGACACCATACCTGCAGGACTTATGGCCACAGGGAACAAACACTGCTTGTTGAGGGTTTCCATAACAGATAGTACACATATCTTCATCTCTCACAGTCTGTAGAAGAGAGCAATACAATCTGTCAGTGTGACCATTAATTATTATCTTATCTGTCAGTGTGGCTGTTAATATCTCATCTGTCAGTATGACACTTAATATCTTGTCTATCTGTGTGACCATTAATATCTCATCTGTCAGTGTGACCATTAATATCTCATCTGTCAGTGTGACCATTAATATCTCATCTGTCAGTGTGACCATTAATATCTCATCTGTCAGTGTGACCATTAATATCTCATCTGTCAGTGTGACCATTAACATTTCATCTGTCAGTGTGACCATTAATATCTCATCTGTCAGTGTGACCATTAATATCTCATCTGTCAGTGTGACCATTAATATCTCATCTGTCAGTGTGACCATTAATATCTCATCTGTCAGTGTGACCATTAATATCTCATCTGTCAGTGTGACCATTAATATCTCATCTCTCAGTGTGACTGTTAACATTTCATCTGTCAGTGTGACAGGTAACATCTAATCTGTAAGTGTGATCTGTCTCATCTGTCAGTGTGACCATTAATATCTCATCTGTCAGTGTGACCATTAATATCTCATCTGTCAGTGTGCTCATGCTAACCTTATCTGTCATGCCATGTTAAAACTTCCTACTCCTCTCATTCACTAGCTAGACTGACAGGCATTAATCACCATGCTGGACCTTCATTCGTCGATGGATTTCTATAGGTTTCACCCCTTCACAGATTAAAACAACGGATGTAACAGAACACTGCCACCCTTTGGTGCATGTGTTCTGTTGGAACACCAATCTTTAAACTGTCATTATGACATCATCGTGAGTGTGTCTGCAATGTGATGCCATGTGCTTAACACTCCTGACATCCTTGTCAACAATACTGACAGGTTAGAAAACCTGTATAGTTACTGTAATTTCAATTACAATTTTAAGCTTTCATTTGAAACTCTCTCATACAGTATCTATCACGGGGTACATTTCCACATGTATATGAAGATGTTTCCCCTGTGTATACGAAACTAATATATCCCCCCCTCCCCCACTCTCTTAATAATAAAACAGTACAGGCAGACAGATTTATATCCCCTTTCTTCTTCTTCACCATTCCTTGAAGTTCACTGCTGCAGATATCTGATGCTTCCCTTGATCTATGTGACTGGCCTTCTCTTTCCAATTGGTAACTCCAAGTGTTTATAGATCTGCCTGTATATTATCACTCCATCCTCTTCTTAGGCTGCCTCATAGTCTACTCCTATTCAACTCTTTGTGTAAATAGTTTTTGTCTCGCTGTTACCTGCCATTCTCTCTATGAGCCTCATGATACCAGTGATCAGTGGCACTTTTAACAAACAATGAATTTCATTGTTACTTCTCACTCTCAGTTCCTCGCTGTCTGCATCGCTGATGGGTGCAGAGATTCACTGTAAGACTATGTTCTCAAAAGTAGACATATACGGTTCTCTTATGTGACAAAACAAGACAATCTCTCTCTCTCTCTCTCTCTCTCTCTCTCTCTCTCTCACACACTCAGGCATACACACACTCACACACACAGGCATACACACACTCAAGTCACTGCAGTGCAGTGTATGAAAGTCGTTTAAAAAAACAAATAGGAAAAAACAAAGTAAATATCACCTTTACAGAACCGATTACAATACATAAACAAAGGAAAAACAAAACACAACACAAAAATAAACTGACTCTGGAATGGCAACACTATGGTATTAAAATATTGTGTAAAACAAATATAACCCAAAAAAAAAAAAATAGAAAAAAAAAAGGCAATAGAACAACAATATCTCTTTTGCAAGAAAACAAGACAAGCACACACTCTCTTATTTCTCTACCTCTTCTGACGCTGTTAGGCTCACTTGTTGATGAGACAAATATGCCAGCAATTTCTCCACATCCTCTATTTCCTCAGCGCTGATTTCATCAACTGAAAATCATATTTCATCAAATTAGATCTCATTTCCCCCCATGTGAGTTATAGGGGCCCCACTGTGGGGAAAACAAGAATAGAGAGAGCCTCTGCCTCCCCAACAATCATGTCGTATGAGTCGACTAATTGGGGGAGTTTCCTGACTAATTAGGGGGTTTCCTTCGAAGTCAGAGTGTGTTTGTCCGAGAGGCAAGGAACTAACAGTCTGCATAAAAATAAGTCAGATCTGTAAAACGAATGTGCACACAACACTCAGGTTCTGGAACAAGTCTAAAGTCCAGAGTTGGATGAAGAACCAGAACTTTCTGCCGAAGTGGCGAATGCCAAGAAGAAGAAGATCACATTTCTGCTCACTGCTTGTCAATCCTCTAGTGGCTGGCCCAACGGTTAAGAATGCTGGGCTCTTATAGGGAGGCGTTTGAATCTCTGGTATGGTCACTGATTTTTTCTATTGAGGGCAAAAATAAAAACCTAACCTGCGCAGTCCGTGGTAACAGCACTAGCCATGTTGCCCTAAATCCCCAGGCTCAAATCCCTCCTCTCCCGCCAACAGTGCAAACTTAAAGGCAGTAACTGGCCAAAATCCTCTTCTTCTTCTTCTTCTTTCTTCTTCTGTCATCTCATCGATACCAGGTTGTAGCCCAGTTCCGTAGTTTTATGTATATGTCTAGCTTGGGTGATGGATTTATTCATATTTTTTGCAGGTTTTAGCTACACCATTTATCCGTCTCTTTCTTGGTCTTCCTCTCCCTTTTCTCTCAGATGTTCTGCTGTAAAGTCTCATATGCAGTCCATCCTCTAAAAGACTGGAAGTTTCACCTCTGAAGCCGAAGAGCTGGCTTTCAGTGATAAATGTGGCACACATAAATTCAAGTTGGTGAAATGTGGCAGTTAGGTACTGCAAACAGGTTTCGTAATGCCGGAGTGCTGGGTTTGATGCAGTTGAATTGGCAGCAGACCGCCTTGCATTGGTTTCGACCAGTATCAAGAACCGACCATTCAGAAAGCAATGGCAAACTACTAAACATAAAATTTGCCTAAAAAACCCTAATAGTGCCCCCCCCCCACAAATACCCTAATGATGTAGTTGGTTCTGCAATTAACTACAAAGTGTGAGTAAAAGACCCATTTCCTGGTTGTGAGGCTCACTAGGCAACGAGTGTTAGGTCCATATTTACAGACCAACTGGTACCTGTTGAGTGATGATGTTATCCACAGCATTTTCGGGTGGTACTGTTAACCTAGACCAACTTGGTAAGCCAGGGCAATATAAAAGATCCCCTCATTGGGATTAGTCTTCTGTTGCATTTACCCTGAAAAGGGTAGTTGGCACACCGTGTTGATGTTTACAGCTAGGCTGTGATAACTGCACCTTTCGACTTCTTAGTAAACTCTTAATTAGTCAATTTCTATGACACGCTTGTTAAGGCTTTGGCCCTAGGAAGCCGCAAACCCGGCACTTTTGGTCGGGTCCAATTCCCTATAAATGCCACTTACCTGACATTTTTTAAAGTGAGGTATTTACGAGACATATAGGTAATGCCACTGACTGTGTTTGCGCCTGTGCAGCATTTAGGTCAGGATGTGAATATATTTTCTAAAAATGGCATGTAAAGGGTGGGGGTTCTTGTGAAACAAATGGTCATTTTAAAGCCATACCGACATCAGACCCCTCCCCACCCCCAAGGAACCTCGGTGATGAGGTTAAGGATAAAAGCATGAGCTTTCCGATTCATATTTTTGAAGGCAACAGGGAATGTATTCCATTTAATACTTCCCTCTGTTCATGTTCACTGATTACTCCTTTATATATATATTTATATCCCTGTGTTGGTTCCAGGGGCCCCCTTTGTGGGGAAACAACAGAATAGACGCACCGCCCCCTAACAACGCACATCCCCATAACAGACATGTTGTACAAGCTGCCCATTTAGGAGTGTTTCTTTCGAAGTCTGAGTACATCTGCCTGAGAGGTAACCAAGAGTTTGCTTCCAAATCAGCCAGTAGGTAAAATGGATGTGCACGCAAAACTCTAGTCATGGAACAAAACTCAAGTTCAGAAGTAAATGAAAAACCAGAAATGTCAGTGAACAGCCAGTGAAGGTAAAGATGAAACAGTAGATTTCTTTATAAATTTCAAAGACATAAAAAAAAAAAAATGTTGATAAATATATATTGTTTTTAAATTATCAGTGAGCTGTGTAAAATGGTTGTGTGTGGTTTTTTTTTTTGTGGGGGGGGGGTGTGTCGTTCCCACAGTTTAACGACCCATTTTCTTATCGAGTTGTTGGACCGAAAGGATTAGGAAGAACTGGGTCTATTCTGTTACCCCCAAAATGGAAATGGAGATCAGTACACATGGAGATGAGGATTCGAACACAAGGCAAGCATGCTACCTGCTGTATTATGATGGCGGTAAGTTTCATGTTCTGTATACTACAGGGCTCAGTAGATGGGATTAAAGAGACCAAGAAAGACTTGGATACAGAATGTGATTGACTGGACAGGCCTGAGATATGCAACCATGAAGTCCACTGCTTTTGACCATCAAAGGCAGAGGGAGCTGATCACAAAATAGACAACAGAAACTGGTGTCCCAATGACACGCAGTGTTGTGGGATGATGATGATGAGGTTTCATATTAGCAACACTAACAACAATAACACCACAGCCGAGCTTACATTTTTTCAGGGAGAAAGACTTGTCCTTCTGTGTTTTGTTGACATGGTTCTCTCCAAGGACAAACTTGAGAGAGTCCACGGAGAATCCAGAGTCTAGCAGAAGTGACCTTGTTGCCTTCTCCTGGCTAGTCAGAGTGGGGTAAAACAGAAGACATAATATGAAACACAACATGCTCATCAATGATGATCTCATGTAAACATACAACACAGATACAAGGTTATTCACAATTAATCAAATATATAGGTACTTTACTGCACTCTGCATACCAAAAAAAAAAACTTTACTATTCTATCTTCTTCTTCTTTATCTTCATGTACTGTAAAAATCCCGAGGAAAGCTCTGGTTATTCATCCACTTCTGCACTTGTTCCAGAATATGAGTCTTGTGCCTCCTTTTACAGATGTGGCGTATTTTTATGCAGACTCTTGGTACTTTGCCTCTCAGCAGATACACTCCAACTTGTAAGGAAACTCGTAAGGAAATTGGTCGATACTTATGACATGCCTGTTAGGGAGGCAATGGGTCTATTCTTGTTTTCCCCTATAATTGCGGCCCAGAACCCACATTGGGAGATACCTTAACACCCAGTTATGATTTTAATGTCAATATATCTAACGTATGCATATGCATGTAGGCACATATCCTTTACTTTATTCACAACTGGTCTAACATTTATATCCACATACACCTATTTAAAACTGAGCAAAGAAGACTTCCATTTGAGAAGCTGACAAAAACTGCAAAATCTGCAAAACTAACTAAACAGCTTGGATGCTGACAACCAAGACTTTTGTTCTGGGTGTCTTATCAGGACAAACTAGCTTTAACATATAGTGACTATGGAAAAACTTGATGAGAAGGGCACAATGAGGCAAATAAAATACGTTAAAGATTAACCATACTCTAGAAACTAAATCAAACAGTACTCTACAAACAAAAAATAGAGATGTGATACACTTACCTGCTACCCCCACACCTGACAATGAGCTGTGCCATGATACCCACGGTAACAGACAGGATTGGATACAGCGTCACTGTGTCCAGACCTGCAGAAGATTAGGTAAACAGCGTTATGTGTCATGCATAATTGTCAAAGCCACAAATCAAATGTGTTTTTCGGATATGTTATCAGATGAAGGAATAGACTAGAAATCTTGGTATACACTGGCATACATATCTGAAATTGTGCAACAGTCCGCAAGGCATCTAGAACAAGGGCAGCTGATCAGCGAAGACAGGCCAAACAGGCCTTTTATCTACAGACACTGTGCCATGCCCTCATTGTCCTAGACTCTTCTGGGTATGCATTGGACTCATGAATCACCTCCGAGTCACAAACTTTCAATTCATGATGGATGAAAGAAAGAGTGGTCCTCATCACCTGTGATGGACCAACAACAACAACAACATGAAGTGGCAAGAGTGGTGGAAAGAGAGCGATGGAAAAGCAAAGAGATTTATACCTGGCAGCTTGGCCACATGAAGGAGTGGGGAGCAAGAACACTGAATTGATCCACGGTTTCTGTGATCATGCAAGATGATAATAACTGACTGATTAAATGATTACCTGTACGTGCTGCTAATTATGTGCAAAATCTATTTTAATTTTGTTAACAATACAGCAATGAGAAGCAAAATCTGTTAAAACAGTGTTATTATTATGATCTCTTTGGTCTCAAACCATGGTAATTTTGAACTAGGACATCTCAGGACAGACAAGATAATTACTGAATTGAATTTAAAGAGATAATATAATGCAGAGATATTGTATTACTACTTCCAGTGTTCCGATAAGCATGCTAAGGTGTTCCCTTTTCTAGACAGTCATCATAAAAGTCCTGAATCGGACATGTCAATGAATGTTCTTCCAATTATGGCTTGCCTCAAACTCAGCTGCTGGCCACATGAACTATATCTCTCTTTCTCACAAAGTTAATACTTATTTTTACTCTTTTAATTGACAATACACAGAATGAAGTGTGACAATAACAACATTACTAATCAGGTAATCACAGTTCCAACTTCACAGAAAATGGGTCGCCCCATAGTTGCTCCGTTTCTGTGCCACTGAAGACCATACTGAATGTCCATCACTGTCTCATGTGAGGAAAAACTGACACAAGCTGTAGTCGTAGCAGATTCAACACCAAAGACACTTTAAATGCACAAGGCAGCAGTCACAAGTCCCAATATAACCAGTCCAGCACTAGAAATGCAGTTCTTTGACAATGGCAGCAGTAACTGCACATGCAATTAATCGTAAAAGGCATCACAAGCAACAGGCCACTGGTTTTCTGAATCTGCAGTTCACAAAGCAAACCACCCGTTTCACAAAACCAACCATGCTGGGCACAGTCGAAAAGAATTCCAAATTAAATCAGCAGCTCATAGTGTCGTACCATGCACTCAACTGAGCAGCTGGGCGACAGAACTACATCCTTTTAGTCTTCATGTGGAGGAAATGCAACAGCTAACTATTTTCAGAAGCGAAAACTTGCCCTAACAATAGCAAACCTGCCCATCAACCCCACTGACCGAAAGCCACACCAGCAAACATATTAAGTCTGCTACTAGTCACAGGGTTGTTACCTTGGATACGAAATGCCACAGTATTTTCAAAAGCTCCATCCTTCATAGTAACTCTGGCCATGATCTGACTGAGGATCTGCAAGTTGTGAAAAAAACAAGAGCTTGCATGAGTTCTTTATGTCAGCAACGTGCATTAACTACAGGGCTTGGCACAAGGGAAGAAGGAATGGTAAAGAAAGACCTGGATCCAAAATGTGGCTCAAGGTGAGGAAGTGCTGGAACATGGGAGTTCGGGCCCCCCTACCCACGCTATTTTTTTTTTTCAATTGTCTGGAGACCCTAGTTAGATCTCTTTAGTTTGCTCCCTCCCGTCAGTGATCAGTGTCAATTATAACCATGTCTTTATAAGTTTGATGTCATATCATGGCAACCATGTCTTACCTGTTAAAAATCACATTCAAGAACATTTTTATCTGGTCACAGATAGTTTATCAACAGTCACAGATAGTTCATCAACAGTCATTGATAGTTCCTCAACAGTCATTGATAGTTCATCAACAGTCATTTATAATTCATCAACAGTAATTGATAGTTCAACAACAGTCATTGATAGCTTATCAACAGTCATTGATAGTTCATCAACAGTCATTGATAGTTCATCAACAGCCAATTATAATCCATCAACAGTAATTGATAGTTCATCAACAGTCATTGATAGCTCATCAACAGTCATTGATAGTTCATCAACAGTCATTGATAGTTCATCAACAGCCAATTATAATTCATCAACAGTAATTGATAGTTCATCAACAGTCATTGATAGCTCATCAACAGTCATTGATAATTTATCAACAGTCATTGATAGTTCATCAACAGCCACTGATAGTTTATCAACAGTTATTGATACATTCTAAATGGTCACAGACATATAACAGGTAGTTCATAGACTGTTTACAAATAGTTTAGAGATATCCCAAAGATAGATTAGAAAAAGGTTTCACGAAATCTCTCAAGTCTGCTGTTAACATCCCACTGGCCTTCACAAATCTAGTATGATTTAAAAAAAAAACATAAAATAGTAAATGTGGAACAATGCAAGGCTAGAGGAAGGTTAGTTCCACTCTGTTTATGTTTACTGATTACTCCCGCTATATATCTTGATATATTTCAAAATTATTTTTTAACAGCGCAGATAAATACATTTCAAAACAAATTATTACAGACCTGTGTAAAACCACCATTTCTTTCTCAAAAGGATGTTTGGGGAATTTCCTTAGGGTCAAGACCCATTCTTTTAGCGTTCCTGGGGTGACAGGGTTAACAACCAGCTTCCAGGTTAAACTAGTATAAAATAGGCCCTCAGAAATCATTCTTGAGCAGTAAATGTGGCTGGCGTGATAATGAGGCCATCAGCCATTACATGGGAAGTAAATGTGGCTGGCGTGATAATGAGGCCATCAGCTATTACATGGGAAGTCAATGTGGCTGGCGTGATAATGAGGCCATCAGCCATTACATGGGAAGTCAATGTGGCTGGCGTGATAATGAGGCCATCAGCCATTACATGGGAAGTCAATGTGGCTGGCGTGATAATGAGGCCATCAGCCATTACATGGGAAGTCAATAAAAATATGTCTACTGGCTAGCAATACCTGCATTAATCTCTTCAAAAAAAGTTCGGCTGAAGGTCTTGACCAATCAGTGAAGACTTGAGGAGCCACTGTTGCCACCATCTCCAACACTCGCAACAGACACACAGAGATCTCGAAACAGGCAGCGCAGATCTTGATCTGTCTCTGCTCCAGGATCAGAGGCTCAGTTTTGGAAGTCAGTGACTGGATCTGTGGGAGGTTCATGAGACTGTAACAAAATATCTATTATCCAAATCTTGCTTGAGTGTATGGACATGAGAGTGCTGATATATTGGCTATAAGAGCATCTATCACCGACAATGGACAGAAGCAGCATGTCTTCTTCTTCTTCTGCATTTGCCCTTAAGAAAGATGTTGAGACACTGTGCTGTGGTTTACAGCTAGGCTGTGATATATGTGCCTTTCAGCCAATCATGTGACATGCCTGAGGGTGTATGGGGTCTGTCCGCAACCCCCCCCCCCCCCAAAAAAAAAATAGGCCCTGGTACCCACACACGGAAGGGAGTGTTTTATACTGCAAGCATTAAGAAAGTTGGATGTACTGAATCAGCATGTTGACATGATTAAGTCACATGCCTCACCTTCCTCAGGTTGTAACTTCATTTGTGGAATCTATCATTTTATTTTTGAATGCTGATGTTGTAGAGGTCTCTGGGTGGTCACTGCTGGAGTTGAAGGGGTTTCTGCTTAGTGCAACAGTCTCAATAATAGACAAACAGCTTCTCTGGAGAGAGAGAGAGAGAGAGAGAAGAGAGAGACAGAGACAGAGACAGAGACAGAGAGTGCTATATGGGATAAAGGTGATACTGTATCCAATCCTGTCAATGGCTGTAGGTATGGCATAGTCCACTGTCAGAGTTGGGGGTAGCAGACAGGTGTATCACATCTCTAGGTTTAGTTTTTAGAGTCAATACTTTCTCTGTGTTGGCCCTCAAATCAGACAACCTTAATATGTTGAAGCATAACACTTCGTACTCCACTGCTCTCATCAAAATCTGCTGGAAAACATTTTACGCCAGTTGTACTGCTTTATGCATGGTGTCTTGTATGTTACGCTGCTTTATGTTACACAGTGTCTTGACTGTTCTGTTAAGTTGCATTATGCCACACCGTGTCTTGAAAGACCCACGACCACCATCTTTCTGGCTGATCTCTGCTTCTTCTACCATGAATCCTGCCTTCTATTATTTTTCTGAAACACTGAAAATATCTAAAGTGCTTCCTGAAACACGACCCTGTTTACTAGCAGGTCTTCAACAATGCTGAACTGAGGATGGGAACTGTAGCACTCTGAACATTCTCATAAATGTTTTGTCGCCATCTCCAGCAGCCAACATAAGGTTCCAGTTCTGATAGCACCAGCAACAACCTGACTTTATGTTTGTCTTGCTTTTCCTCTGTGTTGGGCATCAGTCAGTTCCACTGGTCACTTCCAGCTGCACCAACCTTTTTCAGTCTGTGATGAACTACTTGAATGGCTGTGGGATATGCACTCTCAAGCACAGATGTCTGGTCAGGGAAAGGGCAGTGTCAAGTGTACAGACTCCTTCAGGAAATCCCCTGCCTCTTTCTTAGCAAGCTAGCGCCTCCATGGTAACCATTTGCTTCATGCAATGCAAGAATATTTTCCTGTGGATGCTGTGCTTATAATCATTTCCAGAACTATGGAGAGTGTACTAAGTGTTTGATATAATCTTCTTTGATGGTGAGACCTTGACATTTTTTTTAAATGAACCATTTTCTAATAACTGTTTTAAGTTCAAAAGCCTTCATTTTCTCTTTTAGTGATTATGAAATGGTCCATGAACAACAAACAAACTGACACAAAATCAGCAGACACTCACCTCCTGTGTTATACCAACAAACTCGGACAATGACCAGTTCAACTGATTCATCAAGGAGTCCAGAAACTTGGTGGATCTAGCTTCGTCATCAAGTAGGATTTTGGCTAGAAGGCTCTGGAACTCTTGCGAGGGACAGGGCTCTGTCAAGACACAGAATTAACGGAGTTTTGTAATCACTGATGTCACATGTATAACTAAAGCATCTGATAAAGTGAAACATGGAGAAACTATAAGAATTTTGGAAACCTTAAACACCGATGGTAAAGATCTGAGAATAAAAAAAAAAACACTACTAGGAACAAGAAGCAGCCATAAGGATAGACAACCAAGTTGGAACTTTTCAAAACATTAAACAAGGCGTTTGACAAGATATTTGAGCTATCACACGATTTTCACTTTGTACAGTGAAATAATAATTAGATCCACACATGGTATGCCATGAATATTGGTTGGTGGGCATGTTTTTAACAACCTGCGATATGCTGATGATATAGTTTTATATTAGTATAGCATTGAAAAGGTTAACATCAGAGGGAAGATGTATTAAAGAAGTTAAATGTAGAATAGCTCAAGCAAAGGCAACATTTTACAAAATGACAAATATTTTGTGCAATTTTTCTCTCCAATTCTGAGGAGAAAAAGAATTCTTAAAAGCTATATAAATCCTATCTTGATATATGGAAGTGAATTCTGGACAGTTGGTAAATTAGTGAAAATTCTTTGGTCATGTGATGAAAAGAAATACATCATGACAGTAGGAAAGCTGGAGGGAAGGAGAGGCAGAGAGAGATCAAGAGAAAAGATGCCGGGCAGTTTGACATCATGGCATGGAGGATTGTCTGTGTCAGAGTTGACTGAATGGACACAAGACAGAAGGTTGTGGATAGACATGATTATCAACGCCATATGGCATAGACTTTAAGAAGAAAAAGTCACATATCTGTACTTTTTATGGTTTGGGTAGATCTTCTTCTCTCTTCTTTCGTTCGCATGAAATAAATTGTCTATATCTGCAAAGCTGTCTCTAGTATGAATTTCACTGTCTTTTGTAATTCACTAAGCGGCCCGTAAAGTTTGACTTCCACAAGTCTCTCTTTTGGCCAAAGGTTTTGCCTGAAAGCGTTGAATCTGGGACAGTCTTAAAGGATGTGATCTGTTGTTTCAGGTGCCAGTCCACAAGTACACATGGCCGATTGGCCAATCTTAAATTTGTTGTACATGTGGCAGCGAAGTCGATTGTGCCCTGTTCTAAGGCGAAGGATAATGACTTGCTCTGGTCTGTCCGGTTTGGGTAGATGATTCTTCTACGTGTCCACTAGCTGTAAACTTAGGCAGAAAGTCCTGATTGTTCATCCACTTGTGGACTCTGGTATTGTTCCAGGAT
This sequence comes from Candidula unifasciata, assembly GCA_905116865.2. Lineage (NCBI taxonomy): Eukaryota > Metazoa > Mollusca > Gastropoda > Stylommatophora > Geomitridae > Candidula > Candidula unifasciata. The sequence goes on from CAJHNH020003246.1 coordinate 457,522, forward strand.
CTGTGTGAGGTGTGCACATCCATTTTACAGATCTGGCTTGTTTGTGTGCAGACTGCTGGGTCTTTGCCTCTCAGGTAGATGAACTCTCACATTTGAAGGAAACATTGATCCTATCTATGTTATTAAGGCTCTTGAATAGCAACATGTTTCTAGGATGACTGGAGAGAAGTGTAGACAGGTCCTGACCAGTATGAGCTCTGGTCTTGATGCACGATTACATGCAGTTCAGCACATCTACACAACCGAAGAACAACCTGGTGTACCAGTCTCTTATCATCAGCAAAAGAGAATAAACAAATTGATTAGAAAGCCATCAAAACTGGCACAAAACGATTACCAATTATGGACAGACCAGAGCGCGTCATTAATCTACACCTTAGAACAGGGCACATTTGATTTCACTGCAACATGTAAACAAAATTTAAGATTGGTGAATCAGCCGTGTGCACACGTGGACTGGCACCTGAGACAACAGATCACATCCTCCAAGACTGCCCAAATTACAACATTTCCAGGCAAAACTTCTGGCCAAGAGAGACATTGATGGAAGCAAAACTTTAAAGGTTTCTAAGTGAATTACAAAAGACAGTGAAGTTCATACCAGAGACTGCATTGCAGATATAATTTTTTTAAGTGAACCAAATAAGAAGAAGCTGAAGGAGCATATCTGCACTCCAGGTAGATCCAAGCTGTAAATGTTTCCCTATGACAATAGTCAGCTGATATGACATGAAGAGGTAAAAATCTTGGTCACTTCAGGTAACAATAAGGTATTCATGTCTACTTGTGGCAGTTCAATTGAGAATAAGATTAAAAATAAGAAAAAGATGAAATAACAATTGTGTAAGAATGTGTGGGCAAGGAATTACGAGTGGATCTGTCAAGCAGCGATGAATGAGAGGAAGAGAACGACGTGTGTATAATCAGTGTGCTACGAGAACAGTTAGCATCCACACCTTGGGACATTTGCCAACGTTAAAGGTGTCTAACATGCTGAATAAAAATGCACCTATATGTGTCATCATGGAAGTTCCTGACCTGCGAGCTGCTTCCTGCTGATCAACAGAAAGCGCAGCACGTTATGAGTGTAAAGCTCAACATACAGATGTGAGTTCAAGCAGTCATATGGAGGACATGGCGATCCCTTATGTTAGCACAGAACTAGAGTGCTCTGTGTCAGCTCTTTCATTTATGAAAGCCTCCTTGGATGGCAGGAAATGCCCATGATCTGCCCCTGCCTTCCCTTAAGGGCCGACCAATCTACACACGGATGCCCCGAACGAGCTCTCCAGGGGCATCACCTGTAGATAATGGGACAAAGAAAAATCCCAAAATAAATTATGTCCCTCAAAATTATCTGGGAAGTTAAACCGGTCAACAAATGCTAAGGAAGTCTGATGTGTTGGCCGAAAGGCACAAATATCACAGCCATGCTGTAAACAGGCACAACACATCTACGTCACTCTGATGAACAAAAAGAAGAAATATGTTGCGAGAGATGGAGCATCTATGGCTATACCTGGTGTGCTATGAGGTTAATTATTAAATCAATAATTTGTTTCGCCTTTTCCTTCCCAATTCTAGGTGGGGGTGGGGAAGGGGGGGGGGGGGGAGGTCTACTGCCCCTTAACAAGGATGTTGTACAAAACAACTAATTAAGAGTTTGCTGAAATAAGATGTGTTGGGCTCCAAGGTGCAGATATCGCAACCTTGCTGTAAAACGCAACAGAGAGTACCAAACTCCCCTTTAAAGGTGAAGGAGAAGAAGAATAGCAAATAAAAGGACAAATTATTGTGAGTTGGTGGAGGGCCTATGCTCCATCGGGGGATAAAGAACAGAAGAAGAATAAGAAGAATAGAAAAGATAGGACAAATTAGTGTCAGTTGGTTGAGTGCCTATGCTCCATCAGAGGATAAAGAAAAGAAGAAGAATAAGAATAGAAAAGATAGGACAAATTAGTGTCAGTTGGTTGAGTGCCTATGCTCCATCGAGGGATAAAGAAAAGAAGAAGAAGAAGAATAGAAAAGATAGGACAAATTAGTGTCAGTTGGTTGAGGGCCTATGCTCCATCGGGGGATAAAGAAAAGAAGAAGAAAAAGAATAGAAAAGATAGGACATATTAGTGTCAGTTGGTTGAGTGCCTATGCACCATCGGGGAATAAAGAAAAGAAGAAGAAAAAGAATAGAAAAGATAGGACAAATTAGTGTCAGTTGGTGGAGAACCTATGCTCCATCGGGGGATAAAGAACAGAAGAAGAAGAAGAAGAAAAAAAAAGATAAGACAAATTAGTGTCGGTTGGTTGAGGGCCTATGCTCCATCAGGGGATAAAGAACAGAAGAAGTAAAAGAATAAAAAAAAAGATAGGACAATTTAGCGCCAGTTGGTTGAGGGCCTATGCTTCATCTTGGGAAAAAGAACAGAAGAAGAAGAATAGAAAAGATAGGTGTGTTGGTTTATCAGGGGATAAAAAAACAGAAGAAGAATAGAAAAGATAGGACAAATTAGCGTCAGTTGGTTGAGGGCCTATGCTCTATTGGGGTAAAAAGAACAGAAGAAGAAGAAGATTAGTTGTCTTAGATGAGGATGTAGTACTTACCCTGCAGGCTGACAAAGCTGAACTCTGTTGGCTGAGGTTTGTGAGGAGTCAGGTTAGGTAGGCAGCGGTAACGATACCCAAAGCCACAACCCTGATGGCAAGTTGAACAAACAAAAATCAACTAAATAAAGATTTATAAATATGTCTTGACATACACCAGCTGACATAGTGATAGTGATTAGAAAGGATTATCATCACAGCACTTTAAACAGATCCATAGGTGCTCCGACCTCCTCCTCAAAAGCTCCACAAGAGTAAAACGACCGATAACGCCTTTTCTGTTTTGATTAATGAAATGTCGTCCCCTTAGTGAAATGTTCATTTCTTGCAACTTCAGGCTGCCTTCCACATCCATCAGTCTAGACAGGTATTCGGAGTCCTGACCCTTCGCGTGCTCCTCAGTACGATATGATATGACATGATTTATATCAGGGCAATTCAGCATGTGGCCTGCAGGCCAAATCTGCCAAGTGGCCCGCTGATAACTGCCAGGTGTACTGTTTTAATGATCTTTCTATGTTGGGGCTGGGGTCTCTGGCCTGTGATGATCCTCTAAGTCAACATCTTGGCCCCTGAGTAAATTTAGTTGTATAGCCCTGATTTATATAACACAGTTCTTCTTCTTCTTCTTCTTTACATTTAATGGCTGTAAACTCCGATGGAAAATTCTGGTTTGTTTGTCCACTTCTGGACCTCAGTCATGCTTCAGACTTTGTGTGCACTTCTGGTTTACAGATCTGGCTTATTACTTGTAAGGAGACTGTTGGTTCCTCGCCTTAAAGGTGACCCATTCAAACTACATGGTTTGGCCCATCTGAACCACTTGGTTAGACCTAATTGAACCACATGATTTGAGCTATCTGAACCATTTGGTTTGATCCACCTGAACCACATGGTTTGACCCATCTGTGAACCACTTGGTTAGACCTATTTGGACCACATGTTTTTTGGCCTTCTGAACCATTTGGTTTGATCCATCTGAATCACATGGTTTGACCCACCTGAAACACATGGTTTGACCCATCTGAACAACACAGTTTGATCGATCTGAATAACATGGTTTGACCCATCTGAACCACTTGGTTTGACCCATCTGAACCACTTGATCTGACCCATCTGAATTAAACGAGTGACCCATCAGAACCACTTGGTTAGACCTATTTGAATTACACGGTTTTTGCCTTCTGAACCATTTGGTTTGATCCACTTGAATCACATGGTTTGACCCATCTGAACTACATGGTTTGACCCATCTGAACCGCATGGTTTGACTCGTTTGAAATCTGAACAACCTGGCTTTGGCCGATCTGAACCACACTTGGTTTGACAAATCTGAACCACTTAATCTGACCAATATGAACCATACGGTTTCACTTATCTGAACAACATGGCTTTGATCTATCTCAGCTACATGAAATGGGCCTCTAGTTCATATCTATTCACGTTTCAAGATCTTTTAAACTGACAGGTAACTAACTGTCTTGAAGTACCGAATGATCTTACAGAATGGAGAATTCACTGTTACAAAGTATCGTGATCTCAAAAAAGAAAATCCAAAAGAGGTTGTGAACTTTAAAGATTATGATGACACAAATTGTGAGATGATAATTAAGATTACAACTGAAATACAGAGAAAGATCAACAAAAACTACCAGACAAACCTTCCATATTCTGACTAAAATCCAGTTAGTGTGTGCCCACGACCTGTTCTCGTAAGGAGATATCAATGACTGGATCATACAAATTCGTCTGGGAAAGATACAATAATACAGACTAAATACCATTCATGTGTTGCTCTCTCTCTCTCTCTGTCTTCTGGTGCTCTCACAATTATTTATTTCTCGTTCCAGTCTCACACCCCCCCCCCCCCCCCCCCCCGATCCACCAACATAATGAATATTATTTCCTCTATCCCCTGTGTGGATTTTGGGGCCCAATTGTGGGGAGTGGGGGGGGGGGGGGGGGGGGGGGAACAGATCCACTGCCTCAAAAACAAGCATATGATGAGTCGACTAATTAGGGACTTCCTTTGAAGTCAGAGTGCATCCGCCTGAGAGGCAAGAAACCAATGAGCCAGATCTGTAAAACAGATGTGCACACAAAACTCAAGTCATGGAACAAGTCTAAAGTCCAGAAGTGGATGAACAACCAGAATGTTTCACCAGGGTGTATAGCCGGTGAATGTCAAATTTAAAAAAAAAAAAAAAAAAAGAGCAAAATTTTCACTCTCAACATCACATAGTGCCCTCTGAGACTGGCATGACCAACCATGCCTCTCCCCATCCTGTGATCTCAAAAAGCTTGTAGTGAGAGGAGGGAGAAAACCACTATTCTATTTGTCCCAAGTTAATTATGATATTCCACAAACTGGAATTATTTAATGATGTTAATGGAAGTTTCAAAAGAAATTCCCCCCCCCCACCCCTCCCCCCGACTTGTATGGAGGATTATGAGCTACAGGTGACACCCAGCCTTTATCAGTCCACAGTCATCAGTCCACAGTCATCAGTCCACAGTCATCAGTCCACAGTCATCCTCATGTAGCAGACCATCACTGTTACCACGGTCTGTCTGAAAGCCACTCGGTCTCTCGCCTGCTCTCCCACCTCATGCACTTTCATATCCAAGGAGCCACTTATGTCTTATCAACATCTTCATGTTGGTCAGCCCCTGCCCCTCTTTCCTGGTACCAAGCCTTCTGCTATTATTTTTTCCAATCCGGCGTGGTGCTTGATATGTCCAAGATATGTCAGCTTCCGAGACAAGCATTAGCCAGTCTTCCTTGATGTTCAGATGTATTAGAATGTCAGTATTTCTTTCCTGCTTTGTTCATGGTATTATGAGAATATTTCTATAGCATTTCAACTCGAAAGCCCTTATTTTCTTCTTTAAAGACTGGGAGAAAATACACGACTCACATCCGTAGGTGGCTACATGGAAGATACATGCTCTCAACATTTTAATTTTGATTTCCTTGCTGGTGCTTAACCAGCTTTTAATGCTGTTTAATCTCTGTATTGCTATGGCCATCCTCCATTTGACTTCTCTTGAATGGTCTCCCTTGCTGTTTATTATGGAACCTAGATATTCAAAGTCTGTGACATTTTAAATTTTCAGAAACTCTATGAAAACTAAACATCCAAAACAGCCATATTATTCATCATGGAATGCTAAATCAATTTTATAAAAAGAAAAGATGGAAAAGATCAAGCATTAAAGCTAAAAAAAAAGGAATGTAAATATATTAGATTTTAGTGAAATACAATAGCCAGGTGTAGGAGAAAATACTCATTATTTTGCTCAAAAAGGAAACAATGAAAGTGGAGGCAAAATGATGAATGTACAATGGCAAGGAAAAACTAGAATTTATAATAAGATAAATATCATATTTCCCTATGTATAAGACATATTTACTTTCCCCCAAAAATAAGGCCTCAACACAGCGTGCGTTTTAAACAATGATATTAATATATCTTTGTGTAATCATATTCTTTGTTTTCCAAAATGCCCGGTCCCAAAATCAAGGTGTATCTTATGCATGGGATTGTCTTATTCTTGGGGAAAGACGGTATGTCAGAAATACACCATAAAACACTGACCTGTCCATGGGCAGCTCTTCTAGAACTTTCAAAGTGTCAGGGTAACATGTGAAACAGGCCAAGGCTTGCACCAAGGTGTCCTTCAAATCTGTGGAAGAGAATCTTGCACTAGAGAACAAGCTGTGTGATTTGCGACATAATTTTCTTTATATCTAGAACAAACTGTGCAATCTGTTACAGAATGTTCTTTATATCTGGAGCAAACTGTGTGATCTATAGTAGAGTTTTTACATCTAGCACAAACTTGTGATCTGTAGTAGAGTTCTTTATATCCAGAACTACGTGATCTGTAGTAAGAGTTTCTTTACATCTAGCACAAACTTTGTGATCTGTAGTAGTTTTTTATATCTAGAACAAACTGTGGGATCTGTAACAGAGTTTGGCTATCCTTCGAATAACAGCCACATATTATGGCAGCCAAAAACAGGGCCTCAGTCACATGTAAATTGCGGACTTTCGGCGACTTAAATTGCGCACTTCCGGCGACTACCGCCACCACCGAGAGTATCTCCCACGCCACTACGCACGGCGTGAATTGGGGCTAAACTAGATGACTGGGACTCATGAGCAAAGCTGCAGGAGACGCGCAAGCTGCTGATGTGGAAGTTACTCTCGGCGGTGGCGGTAGTCGTCAAAAGTGCGCAATTTAAGTCGACGGATGTCCGCAATTTACATGTGACTGAGGCCCTGTTAGGGTGTTTTTGTGGCCGCCATAATACGTGGCCGTTATTCGGAGGATGGCCCAGAGTTCTTTATATCTGGAACAAACTGTGTGATCTGTAGTGAATTCTTTACGTCTAGCACAAACTATGTGACATGTGACTGCTGTATCCTGCACATGTACTGTAACATGTTTTCATTTCAACCGTAGGTATCCAGACACAAATTCCCCATGTGGGTTCTATGACCACCATTTTGGGAAGAGGGAACAACCCCCCCCCCCCCCCCCATATTATTTTTCATAAAAGGCAATTAATTAAAAGTTATCTGAAACAGGATGTTTTGGGGTAAAAGGTGTAGGTATCGCAGCTTAGCTGTAAAACAACTAAACATACCAACTGGAATACTGAGGGCAAGCATAGAACAAGAAGAAGAAGAGACAAAAATGAAATGGGTGTGACAGAAAGGGATTAAAAAACAACATCATCAAATTAAAACATTCAAAGTAGATAAAGGTTAAGCTTACCATTGCTGACTAGCCTTGAATCAAAGAAGTGGGTCACCAAAAATGTGGCATAACGAGCAAGCAGCGGCTGCAAATCTGAAACACACACAATATTCACTGTGGATTTACTACTGCTGTTGTAAATATGTTCTGTCTACTTTGCTTTCTGTTATATATTTTTGGCTCCCAGTGTGGGTTCCAGGGTTCCTTTGGGGGTGGGGGTGGGGGGGGGGGGGGGACACCAGACGCACAACAGGCACATCATAAATACTGACTTATTAGGGGAGTCTTTCTATCAAAGTCGGAGTGCACCTGCCTGAGAGGTGAACGAATAAATCAACAAACAAACAAACTTCATTTTCAAAGGGTCACAAATTTGGCACGCAGGTCGGTCTTACATTCAGCCCTGTGCTAGATCTGTAAAATGGATATGCACACAAAACTCAAGCTCTGGAACAAGACTAAAGTCCAGATGTGTGGAGGAATAACCATAAACTTTACACTGGAATTTAGTGCCCATGAACACCAAGAAGAAGAGATACATCTTGGCCAAGAGACATCAATTTGAAACACCATACAACTGTCATGTAGGGGCTGGCAGTATTGTTTAGAAGAACTGGACAGTGGAAAAAGAAAAAAGCCAAGATAGGATGTATGTGTGTGCCCGCGTGCATGTGTGTGTGCGTGTGCATGTGCACGCGCATGTGTGTGTGCACATGCGTGCTTGGAATGTTGAATAGTAGAAAAAGAAAAAATTGCATGTTATGTGGAAAAGCATAACATATGCAACTTGAGTACACATTAAGAATTCTCAGTGGGTTCACACCCCCCCCCCCCTCCCCTTTCCCCCCAAAAGACAATATGATGTGTATGGGTTTAAAATATATTAAAAATAAAAAATAAAAAAAATTTTCAAAGACCAGAAAAGAAAGAACATGAGATGATCAGTGGACCAAACAAAAATTAACAACATAATGAACATGACAAGTTGAACTGACAAAGAGGAAGACAATAATATGACATGTTGATTAAACATTAAGAAAAAAACATGGCATGATGAGTGGATAAAAGAGAAGAGAACATAGCATGATGAGTGGATAAAAGAGTAGAGAACATGGCACGATGTGTGGATAAAAGAGTAGAGAACATGGCATGATGTGTGGATAAAAGAGTAGAGAACATGGCATGATGAGTGGATAAAAGAGAAGAGAACATGGCATGATGAGTGGATAAAAGAGAAGAGAACATAGCATGATGAGTGGATAAAAGAGTAGAGAACATGGCATGATGTGTGGATAAAAGAGTAGAGAACATGGCATGATGTGTGGATAAAAGAGTAGAGAACATGGCATGATGAGTGGATAAAAGAGAAGAGAACATGGCATGATGTGTGGATAAAAGAGAAGAGAACATGGCATGATGAGTGGATAAAAGAGAAGAGAACATGGCATGATGAGTGGACAAAAGAGAAGAGAACATGGCATGATGTGTGGATAAAGAAGAAAAAGAACATGGAATGATGAGTGGATAAAAGAGAAAAGAACGCGGCATGATGAGTAGACAAAGAAGAAAAAGAACATGGAATGAGGAGTGGAAAAACAAGAAAAAGAACATGGCTTGGTGAATGGATGGAGGGTGTGGGAGGGGGGAGGAGCATTATATGCTGAGTGGACAGAGAAATAAGGAACAGGTTCCCAGACAGATCTCACACACAAATATGCCACATACTTGGTATCTGAGAAAAAGGAGTCGTTGGGTGCAGGAAGTTTCTCAGGGCATTGAAAGTGTTTACTGCCGTCTCAATATAAAACTCTGGGATGTACTGAAATAGCTTCTGGTAGGTGGAGGCTTTCTCTATGGTCCGCAGCACCACGTTCAACAGCCAGGCAATGTCTCTCTGCTTGGACTGTTCAAAGAGATGTTGGCACAAAATGAAGGCTGTCACCTACACTCTAACTCAAAGGCTGTACTATAACCATGTCATGTGTAATCTATGCTAGCCCTATAAACATAGTAAAAGTACTCTACTATATCATGCCAGATGTACTCTTAGCCAGCTCTACAAAGATGGTGCAAGTACTCTACTATAACCATGCCATGAGTACTCTAAGCCAGCTCTATAAAGATGATGCATGTATTCTACTATAGCCATGCCATGTGTACTCTAAGCCAGCTCTATAAAGATGATGCAAGTACTCTACTATAACCATGCCATGTGTACTCTAAGCCAGCTCTATAAAGATGATGCAAGTACTCTACTATAACCATGTCATGTGTACTCTAAGGTAGCTCTATAAAGATGGTGCAAGTACTCTACTTCAACTGTGCCATGTGTACTCTAAGCCTACTCGACTATAACTGTGTCAAATGTACTCTAAGCCTGCTCTATAAGGATGGTGCAAGTATTCTTCTATAATGTGTCATATGTACTCTAAGCCTGTTCTATAAAGATGGTACATGTATTCTTCTATAATGTGTCATATGTACTCTAAGCCTGCTTTATAAGGATGGTGCATGTTTTCTCCAAAATGTGTCATATGTACTCTAAGCCTGCTCTATTAGGATGGTGCATGTAATCTTCCATAATGTGTCATATGTACTCTAAGCCTGCTCTATAAGGATGGTGCATGTATTCCTCTATAATGTGTCATATGTACTCTAAGCCTGCTCTATAAGGATGGTGCATGTATTCCTCTATAATGTGTCATATGTACTCTAAAACTGCTCTATAAGGATGGTGCATGTTTCTACTATAATGTGTCATATGTACTCTAAGCCTGCTCTATAAAGATGGTGCATGTATTCTACTATAGCCATGCCATGTGTACTCTAAGCCTGCTCTATAAAGATGGTGCATGTATTCTACTATAGCCATGTCATGTGTACTCTAAGCCTGCTCTATAAAGATGGTGCATGTATTCTACTATAACCAGGTCATGTGTACTCTAAGCCTGCTCTATAAAGATGGTACATGTAGTCTACTATAATCATGTCAGGTGTACTCTAAGCTAGCACTATAAGACGGTGTATGTTCTCTTCTATAATGAAATGTAACTAAAGTACTTGAGCACTATAAACATGTTGTATGTACTCTGAGCGAGTACTATAATCATGTTGTAGCGAGTACTATAACCATGTTGTAGCATGCACTACAACTATGTGGTATGCATTCTAAGATAATATCAAAACCCCATATATGCTCTAAAACAGTACCATAATAATATTTTATACACTATTAAACAGCAATACAACCATGGAACATATTATGAATCTGTCCAGAGTGCTGTGATGATAGTCCTCACTGATTGGCACATGATAGTGTTATATTATGCGTTGAGGAGGCATGGGACTCACAGTCCATGGCGATAGCCAGTGTGACTGGCAAGACCCCGCCCATGTTACGCAGTCTTCCAAAATTATAGTATGGGATTTCAGGACCATTATTGTCAAAATTTGTGTTTATTCTGTTTCTTCTCAGACACTCAGCTCTCATCCTTTTGCAGTCATTTCTTCCTTCATTTTCAATCCCTTCTTGATGTGCCTCCTCCACACAACATGGTCCATGGCACACCCCCCCCCCCCCCCCCAAATGAGTTCACCTCAATACCTGTATCATTCATGTCCTGCTTGCACACATCTTTATACTGTCGTAGAGGTCAGCTCAAAACACCAACTGACAAGGACTTATAACCAGTAACTGCTGCCTCTCGATTTGTTTCAGACACCAATTATGGCCAGGGATTAAGTTCATCCTCTCCATAGCACAAATCCTGGGCGATAATTGCACAGACCATATAACCCTCACTAATCACTAACATAACCCTATCAAATGGTTACAGCACATACAACACAGTTACATTATGAACTGAAAATACCATATACTCTAAGCCAGTACTATAACAAGGCTGTATGCTAAAATAAAAATAACTAAACCAAACTTACTGAGGAGTAAATGACCTTGGCAATCCACACCATCTGCCGGGCTTGCTCGATAATTTTCTCCTCAAACACACTCCTGGCATTGCTCAAATGTTCTTTTACCTCTGTCAGCTTTAACCATGAATTGAGAATAACCAAAAGTGGAATTTAAAAGCAGCTTTAACGAAAGAATGGACAAAGTTTGTCTTATATAAAACATACTTCAAAAACCTACAGTGATGACAAGCCATTTTTTTTTTTAATCAGTGCTACAGTAATAGCCAGACTTTTTTTTTTTTTTAAATTACCTTGGTTCTCTGGTCGACCCAACCTTAAATGGGAACCAGGTAAAGTCCTGGGAAGTTAAGGCAGCTAGTGTGATGTTGACATCACAGATCGAATGTGACTGGTCTATAAAATAAAAGTCTAGCCCTATTTGCCCAATACACCTAAAGGCGGGGTAAGGGGTTCTTTACTCCTTTATTCACTGTAACAGACACTGAAGTGAGTACCAGTTCATAATTTTTTTTTTTTTTTAGATATTAGTCGTACGTACCAGCACCTGCTTTCAGACACCTTGTGGTGAGTACTGGTACCTTTTCTTGTAAGCAAAAAAAAAAGCCCTAGGTGAAACCAATCATCCTCACTTATTCTTATATGCACAAAAATGCAGGTTACACCTGGCTGGTGTTAGAAATAAGGCAGCCCCAGTTATAACTGTTTTGGAGGATGAATGGGGTATCTGGGATATGCCCTGTTGGTTTGTCATCTAGACTGGGATTTTGAAATCTCGTTCTTTTCTTTACTACTGGAATGCCTTGCTGCATTAGGGCAGGAAGAGATCTCTGGATCAGGCCTTTCTGTTCTCTTGGTATAAAGTACTATTCAGTGTCTCTGACATTTCTGCGGTCCATAACTGTGTGGTCGACCTCTGACTATGTTACCATTGTTATCTGTATAAAATTGCTCTCTGGGGTGCCCTGTCAGAAGCCAATCTTTTTACATGGCCAAACCATTTGATTTGTTGTCTACCAGTAAATTTAATTTGGTTCTGTGTCGACTCTCCTCCTGATATCATCATTCCAAAGTCGATCTTTCCTCGTTATACCTAGTAATGTACATAAACATTTCATTTCTGTTGTGACTATTTTCCTTCTGTCCTCTGCAGATAGTGTCCATGTTTGACACTGACAGCAAAGTGATTGTAATCTACAGGTGTCAAACCTTCATGTAGTAACCCAGAGGGAAGGAAAACAGAACAGAACTAATCACATGCATAAAATCTTGCAGAACTGATGACAACACAAATTACAGACTCACACACACACACAATTAATGCTGTTAAACAGGCACCAGGTAAAATCCTAGGAGGTGAAGATGGCCAGAATATCACCCTCAGAGTGCCAACTGGTCAATAAAATATAGGTCTAGCCCTACATGCCAATACACCTAAAAGCATAAAAAGGGTCCTTTACTTTACATTACCCACATACAATTATTATTTTTAGTAAGCTGTACTCACTTCATCTGGGCACTTGACGATCTTTCTCTCTGTATCTGCCAGGTTGACTATGAACTCCTGCATGCTCTCTCTCAATGCACACATCTAGTTGAAAAGGCATACAAGAATTATCAATCAATCAATCTATCTATCTATCAATCAATTATTTCACTTAGAACATTTCCAATCATGCACTGTCGCCTTCCTCAGTTAAAAAAACAAAAAACAAAACAACAGTTAGTTGCATATGAACCTGGGCATCAGCGGACCAGGATTAAGCAGAGTAATGCGTCTGGCCAAAATAATATCAAAACACTGAAGATAATGCAGTGGAATGCAGAAGGGGTTAGCTACTTTTTGCAACCTGACTAAAGCCTTTGATAAGGTGTTAAAGAAAGGACTCCTGTTAAAACTAGCACACAGTGGGATAAAAGGACATATGTTTGCCGGGATCAGAAACTTTCTTCACAGATGTTGTGCGAGAGTCAGACTAGAAGAGCACAAGAGCAAGTCGCCAGGTTACAAGAAGGTGTCCCCCAGGGAGGTGTTATATCTCCTACCTTGTTTATTCTTTTCATCAATGACCCCCAAAAACAGTTCATGACTCATATTCACAAAGGCCTACATGCAGATGACCTGGCCATATGGACCCAAACTGAACTTATAGGACCAACTAAAACAAGAATGCAGGAAGCTATAAATACAGTTAAGAAATAGACAAACTCTAGGGGAGTCACAATAAACCAGACCATAAGCGTCTCGACTCTCTTCTCTTTCCACAAAGCTCGAACAAGTTAATCTCTACCCAGATGGCAAACTCCTTCCAAAAGAGGAAAACCTGACATATCTGCGAGTAAAATTTGACACAACACTTACCTGGGGCACCCACATTGACAACACCCAAAGGAAAGCTACCCTGCGGTTCAGGCTTATGAAGAAACTTACTGGAACAAGCTGAGGGGCAAATGCCAACACTGTACGACATGTATACACATAATACGTACAACCAAAACTGAAGTATGGCATGGGAGCATACTTCACTGCAGTCAAATCAAATCTATACAAACTGGACAAAATACTAGAAAAATTACAGTATCTGGTAAATATGTCATCTATGCACACACTAATTAATAAACTAATATATCCTTGCAAACAAACAGGTGCTTCGTCTCCCAGGCATTTTCTTTTATCGGCTAAGGCTTCCTGGTCAAAACAGCTCAGTTATGTCAAGGACAGTAAACAGATGTCTCAGTTATGACAATGACAATCCTCACAAGTCCCATGTAGGTAGAACACTAGTACTCACCTTTCCCAGCTGTTTGTGAGCTGCTATATGGTAGAGAAGCACCAGAGAGTCCAGCACTTCTAACAAACCATTCTCACTTGGCATCTCAGGTTTTGGGTACTCGTCCAGGCTTTTTCCTGGATACATAAAGATTAAAACAACATACATAAGAATTAATCTGCTTGACGAGTTTCTTTCAGGTGTCACTTATTTATGAATCTTTGCCCAACTGTCTTTTATGGTTCAATATTTAACCAACTGTTCTTCTTCTTCATGCTGCCGGCTGTAAACTCTAGTGGAAATTCTGGTTGTTTGTCCGGCTCTGGACTTTACTCTTGTTACAGAACATGCGCACTGTGTGCACACCAGTTTTACAGATCTGACTTATCTGTATGCAGACTCTTGGTTCCTTACCTCTCACGCAGATGCACTTCAACTTTAAAGGCAACCCCTAATTAGCCACAATCTTACAACCTGCTTGTTAGGGAGGCAGTGGGTCTACCCCTTCCCCCTTCTTCCCCACCCCAACACATCTTCCCCCTGCTAAATGAGGAAGTGTAGAAGAATGTCCCAGTTAAACACTACCAAACTCCAGACAAATATCTGAATAACGTTAATTGTACACTGCCAAAACAAGAACCGTAATCGTGTAATTTCTCAATGGAAACCTCAGGCTTGTAATATCTCAAGTGAAACCACAAGCTTGTAATATCTCAATTTAAACTGCAATCATGTTATATCTCAACTGAAACCTTGAACTTGTTAGTTGTACAACAACTACTCAATCTCCAAGTAGTTAATTTTTAGACGAAAAAATAAAAGACTCACTGGCCTACGTATTATAGTGCATAAATGAGGAAGTGTAGAAGAATGTCCCAGTTAAACACTACCAAACTCCAGACAAATATCTGAATAACGTTAATTGTACACTGCCAAAACAAGAACCGTAATCGTGTAATTTCTCAATGGAAACCTCAGGCTTGTAATATCTCAAGTAAAACCACAAGCTTGTAATATCTCAATTTAAACTGCAATCATGTTATATCTCAACTGAAACCTTGAACTTGTTAGTTGTACAACAACTACTCAATCTCCAAGTAGTTAATTTTTAGACGAAAAAATAAAAGACTCACTGGCCTACGTATTATAGTGCATTTAAAAAGTCATACACTAACATTTTAACAAATATCTTAAAAAAAAATCCTGTGCGGATCAATACACATTTTTGCATGGGTCCTTAGATGGGTCCTATGTCCTTATGATTTTACAATTTACTATTGCACAGGTGCTGCTGTTTTCTTCAAGCGCCGAACTTCTTTGATCTTTGACTAATCTGTGAACCCCTAAAAATAGAATATACAGTAAATGAGACAGACGTGGAGATTGTTTCGAAATCAGTTCACATGTGCAAATATTATTTTTATAGCCTGACAAGCATACAATGAAAAATTAAAAACTCACAGAAGGCTAATGCTGTAGATGTTTTTAAAAAGACCCCGTTACTCAATTAACTGTAAGCGTGCTGACTGTTTCCTTTGAATCACTATTTATTCATATATGGAAATAAGGCCAAATGAAAACTAGATGTCTGTTTACATGTAAAAAAGCCCAGCTTTCTAGCGTAGTTAGCTAAACCGGATTGCGCGGTGAGTGGGTGACGAACTCCTTGTGGTCCGGGTTCACTCCTTGGGGTAGGCAGAAAAGCCACATTTCTCCCAGATTTACGGTATTTACAATGTAATCAAGGCTGAAATGTTGCGATATCCATAATACCGAGCCTAAGGGTTAACAACTCATGGCTTCTGGATACTAAAACAAAACGTGTAAAAAAAAATTCTTGCTAGGACATGATTATTAACAGGCTGTATGCCAAACTTCAACAACTTACACCCCAATGGTTATTGAGTTGCAGATTTTTTAAGTCAGGCAAAACTTCTGGAACAGACTCATAGGGGGTGATAATTCTGGGGTGTTTCCTTCAATGTCAGAGTGCATCTGCCTGAGAGGCAAGGTTCCAACAGTTTGCATACAAATAAGCCAGATCTGTGGACGAACAACCAGAACTTTCAGCTGAAGTTTACAGCCGGTGAATGCAAATCAGCAGAACAAGACATTCTCACAATGTCTGACAAACTCTAATTGAATATAGTCAGCAACTACCAACGTATGTTAAAAACTGACTGAATACAAAATCCAGCATTTGCTGATTTAATAGGGTCAGCAACCTACCAACGTCCTTTGATGATTTCTTCACGGCTCTGCTGTCATCCTGTACCTCACTGTATTGGGCTCGGTAAACCTCAGCTGTGAACATGCCAATATCACAAGTCAGCTCACTTCCATGAACAACACAACAAACAAATCAACAGTTCTATAATGCGCAACAATAACCAGAAACTCTCGGCAGGCAGTCAGCTATTCTGGAAAGAGACTGAGCCGGATGGCATAAACCCAGTGCAATGTTCACGCTTTCAACTTTAATCACCTTTTTAAGGATCTTGTCACCGACCCCCACGTGAATATTGTTTAAAATAAAGTGGTGCGTGTTTGGGTTTGAACCCCGACACTGCACACCCACGTGAGAACCTGGACTACAATCTGAGCTATGCTGTTCTCAGAAACAGCCTGTGATAACCAAGAAAACACAAATGTTGCTCGTACTTGTATTCACAGCAGTAGGAACAGGGATAATTAGATATCAAGAAGAATTCAATGAGAGAATATCTAGATACACAGTTAACTCCTCCGGCTTTCTCCTCTCCTGGTATTAATTTCTAACGAATGCCCCCAGCAAGTGTGATAGTGATTTGTTAAACCCTTCAAAACTAAATTTTAGAATTATACAACTTATGAACATAGCCACTTGGAACTATGAACAACAGTTAACAAACTATGAGTTAATAACTTGAACAATATTTTACTGAACCAATCTAAAGAAAAATAAATGGACAGTATAGATCTTACAATCATAAGATATTCTAGCTCATCGCTGGTAATGAGGTAATTCGTTGAGTTCTATGTATACACCATAGTAGGGTAATGATGGTGTTATGATGACATTAATTGCTATGAACATGAATGGAACATAACTTTCAAGATGAAAATAAACTGCAGGCAGATCTCAATTTGAGACCTTGCCTATCTTTTCCCAGCCTGCCATCCTCTCTAGGTCACCTAGGTCATACACTCAGACCATCTGCATAGAACAGATGCTGACTGGTCCCTGCCCATGTGGGAACTAAAAAAATCAAAGCACCATGCCACAAAGTTCTGACTCAAAGCTTAGGTTTGAAGCTTACAGTGATGTCATGTTGACGTGGCAAAGTCTCAATTTACCGGCCCCTCTGTTGTCTGTTTCTTTAGCCCCTCCTCTTTTCCATTCTAAACAACTCTCATTTAAGAGATGTGAAAGCTCCACCTCTTGGGGTACAGTGCATTCATTAAATGCCTGTCAGTCAAGAAGGCTGAACCATTTGATAGACTACCATGGGTTACATTCTCACAGACCATCAAACTGGTCAGAGCTTTGAATGGCCAAAAACACTGGTGCCACCAAGTTTACCTGGTTTTTTTATCTCGATTATCGACATCTAAACTCTTGTGCCAGAGTATGGGTGTTTGATATCAACTGCAGTCAAAGGGAAATTGAGTTGTTTTGTTCTAGTTTGTCTAGATTTAGATTACAGAATAGACCAGCAACACATTTTCTCTATTTCCTAAAATACATATAAAAAATTAAGTTTTGGAAAGACACATTCTGAAGTCACCAGTTGTGTCACCACAGACCTAAAACAGAACAGCCAGCAATAGGATGCACTTATGCGTAAAATAAAACCCAAATCAAGACAGTTATTGGAACACTTCCCATCCAGAACATAATCCTGAAGAACAAATCAACCTCCCCACACGAAAGTAACAGATACCGTTTTTAGATTGTGAAATGGACACAGACTCTGCATAAGTACTAGAATTTCAAGATCTGGGATTCAGAAACTGTCTGTGTGGACAGGCACCAGAGAATACAGAAAGTGTGCTTCAGACAAGCTTGCTACATGAATGTAGTAAAGAGATCTCAGGTATGGCCAGTTGGCATTGTGGTGAAAATCAAGCCGTTCGGATCAGTGGACATCACAACAACCTTCACCCCTGTGGCCTTCTCCTTTAAAAATCACAACAACAAAAAAAAAAAAAAAAAAAAAAAAAAAAAACCGAAAAAGAACAAAAGAAAAAGAAGAATCACCATTAAAACCTGATGAATTAGAAGCTGTACGAATAACCAAGAACCATCTCAAAATGTGTTTTCAAAACAATGGTATTTCTCCTATATATGGTAACCTATGACGACGCAGACCAAGAAGATGATGAAGACAGATGTGCAAACACTTGGTGTCACCACTTGGAAAGAGAAGGTCAACGAGAGAGATGAGTGGAGGCAGGTGATATCTTCAGCAATAAACCTCAAGGGCTCGGAACGCTGAAGAAGAAGGAAAGATAACTTATGAGATACCCTGTATTTGTTTGTTTTTTTAACTCCCACCAGTTAATGAATATTTGTATTCAATTAGTAACCATTTTAGCCTTTCATGTTACAGCTTTGTACAGCAGTAATGCTTTGCTGTTAAATATTAAATATTGCCTTTTGTATCTGCATGATGACTTTATTAAATACAATTATCTTTTGTGAACAAATCAACACATATTTTTTTGTTTAAAAAGGATCACGGTTATACATAAGGGGTGGTCCAAATTAAGCAGAGACAGATAAACTCACAAGCCAGCTGTCGATTGAGATGACTCATTAATCCTCCACAGCGCAACAGCTCATGATAATCTCGGGAGTCACTCCAGAAACACTGGATCGGCATAAAGGCCTCTGTCAGATAACACCCACAAACTGGTTATTCATTTCTGTGTCTTTTTTAATTATTCAAGTTATAAGCATCACAAGCACACAAGTCCACATTGACCTCTATTACCTGTCCATCTTGCCCCGAAAGCTGAAGAATACTGGCCATGTTAAACATTATGGTAACCTGCAGAGAACAGTGATGGAAGGCACAGTTTCCGGACAATGTGGCAGAGGCCGACCTCCATAAAGGTGGATACAAGACATTGATGATGCATTGGCTATGAAAGCACACAGGGCTGGAGAATTGGCTAGAAAGACTTTCAGACGTGCCGTAGTAAATGACCTGCTGACTGATGATTCTACTACTATCACATGGACACACAGTCCTCAATTCTCTACTCTGCTACCATCACATGGACAATCTTTTATTCTTTACTACCACCACAGGACACACAGTCTTATATTCTCTACTCTACTACCACACAGACATACAATCTTCTATTCTCTATTATACTACCACCACACACACAGTCTTCTTTTCTTTACTCTACCACCACACAGACATAAATTCTTCTATTCTCCACTTTACTACTACCACACAGACATACAATCTTCTATTCTCTACTCTATTTCCACCACACAGACATACAATCTTTTATTCTTTCCGCTACTACCATCATACAGACATACAATCTTCTATTCTCTACTCTATTACCACCACACAGACACAAACTTATCCCTGTTTTTAATTATCTTTATAAAATGAACACTGTGAACAGGAAATGAAAAGAAATGTATGTCAGATAACACTAAATGTAATATCTGTAAGTAACATATCATCATCCTCTTGTTCTGCCATTATTTATCACATACAGCTCACAGTATGTACATACATATACATACCTTAAGACTGCTGCAAGAAACGGAGCACCTATGGGTATGCTTAGTGTGTTATATAGTTGATTCAGTAATATATATGTAGATATATATACACACACACATACATATCAGCCCAATTATTGTTCTAGAAATAAGAAACAAACATATTACCAGAACTAGGCACAAAGGCAGGGTCGATGGTGCTGAGCTCATCCCAGTAGTACCTGAGAGCTTGTACCAGACGGTGGAAGAAACACAAGCTGACAGGTAGGGAGCACTGTGCATTCTGGGGCTGTAAACACAGTATACAAGCACAATGAGACAGTTGGGCAAATGTATCATCTACTGTTTTTAAAAAAAATGGATAGTTATCTGAAGGCGAGTTTTTATTAGTTGACAAAAAGGCCTGTACGCCTAAAACAAATCAACAATCTTTTTTCTGCTTCTTCTTTGCGTTCGGTTTCATATGCTCAGATCTGACCATCAGGTGAGCTGCCTCTGTGAACTTGCATGTCAGTCAGCAGGTTTCATGGTTCCTTATAGCTTGCTCTGCACACTTTGCTCTTGAGGCCAGGTTTTTTTTGTTTGAAGTTGTAGGTAGAGTGGGTAGGGCAGGTCTGCAGAATGTGCTCAGGTTTTTGTGGTCCTGTCTGACAGGCACAATGTGGGGACTGTACATTATTTATTTTTTGCATGTGGTAGTTGGCCTGCAGTGTCCTGTTTGTAGATGGAAAACAGTTGTATGTTGATTTTTGCTGAGATTGCTGATAGGGTCTTGCAGATGTTTACTGATTATTTGTTCTCTCCACAAACCCTTGTATTTTCCTTTGATGACTGTTTTGATTTCTGGTAATGACAATGAATGGGGATGTTGTTTCTCTTTTGTTCCATTTTTTGCAAGTATCCAAATCCAAATGATCCAAATGTAAAAGAAATGTTAACTTACTGTTGAACCTTTCTGTGTGGGTTCCTTGGCCCCACTGTGGGGAAAATGAGAACAGACCCACTGCCTCCTCAACAAGCATGTCATAAGAGTCAACTAATTGGTTTTTTTTTTAAAGTCGGAGTGCATCTGCTTGAGAAGCAAGGAACCAACAAACTGCATACAAAAAAAAAAAAATCAGATCTGAAAAATGGATGTGCATGCAACACTCAGGTTCTGGAACAAGTCTAAAGTCCAGAGGTGGATAAACAGCTAGAACTTTCTGTGGGACTGAAAGAGTTAAGAAGAAGGTTCCACAATAAGTGCTTGTGACTATAGCAAAAAGCCTAGACAGTATTGTAGAGACCATGTGTTGCCCATGCAGCCTTATCCCTTTCTTGGTCTGCTTTGTTAACTCAAGTGGAAAGGTAACACTAATATGTTTAGAACAAAGCATTCTGCAGAAGCAGCCAGATCAGAAGAGCAGTCCTCTGTCTGTGAACCTGCCCGATCTTCCTGCCTTAACCAGCCTTAGGGCCTGATCTGCCCTGCAAAAACATTTAGGTTTTCAGGTTGCACTTCCTCATCTAACGATAAGGTTATTACCCCCACCCTCCTCCCAGTGCATTCCTCCATCCAAAGCCTGTGATGCAATGTATGATGTCAGGTTTCGTACACATCAGCCAACATTTGGCGTTAACAGATAACCCAGAGAGATGGCATATGTAATACTAGATACCCTGAAGAAAAGTTGTATCAAACAGACTGGTAATAATTTAGTAACTGTGATCCTTTGAACATAAAATTTGCCATAAAAATTTGACATACCCTGTCAAACAATAATTTTACATAGACCAGTATAAAACATACCCTGGTAAAGAGTAACACCATATGCCCTGGCAAATCACAAAACCTCATACCCTGGCAAATAACAATACCACATACCCTGGTAAATCCACTATTCTCTTTCAGGAATGTTTTCAACTTGTCTATGAACAGATCTCTGGATGTCTTGCCCTGGGAAATGAACCATTAAATGTTAAAGAATCTAAATCCATTTCCGACAAGAATGACTTTGAATAAGTGTATAAATAAGTGAGTGTATAAATGAATGCATCATTTTTCGGCCATGTTATGAGAAGAGGGAAAATAGAACATGTTGTGACCACAGGAAAGATCTGGGAAAAGAGTCACAGAGGAAGACAACGAGAGAAGATGCTTGACAGTCTTGTTGCATGGCATGGAGGTGTGTCGGCACACATACTGATACATGCTGCAGGAGATCGCAGATTATGGAGAGGCATGATCGCCCATGCCAGTCGGCAAGGCACCTGATGATGATGATGATGATGATGATAAATGAATGAATTAATGAATGGACCTCACTCACTCATGACATCCCTCTTATTTGGTAGCTAACAAAGAGATTTCAAAGCGATGGTGACAGTTTCCTTCTCCAAAATTCCAAGCCCTTGAGATTCACTGCCATAGACATATCTGCTTCCATTCATCTCTTTCAAATGGGTGACTCCAAGAGTTCGTAGGTTTGCATATATATCATCTCTTTACCATCTTCTTAGGCTACATCATGATCAATTCCCATTCACCTCTTCTGCGTAGATAGTTTTTGTTTCTTGGTTATCTGCTCTTCTCTCTAGATGCCCCAACCATTGCAGTCTATTATCCCCCATGATGCTAGTAATTAGTAGTGATTTAAACAAGGATGTGACAGGGGAAACTTGAATAAAAGTCCTCCCATCTTTTCCCCTCCTATCTGCAGATACTCTGCTCACTCCCCACTGCAGCCACTATAAGACACCAGAACATGACACCAAAATAATTGAGCAAAACAACTCCCAAATATAACCCATTTTATTAACAGGCGGAACTTTTTCAGGGTACTCACCTCATGAGAATCGTTGTTGATCAACAGACACTTCAGTAATTCCACTTGCATAGATTCCAGTTCTGAGGGGACAGAAAATTTTCAAGTTCAGAATTTACTTTGCAGAACATGCTCCCAAAAATTTCATCTCAAAATTTGCATATTAATTTCCCCATGTGGGTTCCAGGGCCCCAATGAGGGAGGTGCGGGAGGAGATGGATAGATCCACTGCCCCCTAACAAGCATGTCACAAAAGTCTACTAATTAGAGGTGTTTTCTTTGAAGTTAACGTGTATCTGCCTGAGAAGTGAGGAACCAACAGTCTGCAAACAACTAAGCCAGATATGTAAAATGGATGTGCACAGAAAACTCAAGCTGTGGAGCAAGGCTAAAGTCCAGACGCAGACAAACAACCAGAACTTTCTGACCGAGTTTACAGCCAGTGAACGCCAAGAAGAAGAAGAAGGAGGAGGAAGAGAAGAAGGAGGAGGAGTAGGAGGAGGAGTAGAAAGAGGAGAAGAAGAAGCCTTGTTCATTTAAAAAATCATTGTCTCCGGAGGTGGGACGATTCAAATATTTTCTTCTTGTGTCTTTCATTCCCAAAATAGAGCATAAACCATCAACCCGTTCCTACCTTGTGTTGACCCCAGCTGCTCCCTGTACTGTTATATTTAATCTTGTAATCTCTGGTATGCCAATAACTTTATATTTTTATGTTGTCTGGTGTGCCTTCTTATTGCCATGTCTTTATTATGATGTCTATAGGTGCAAAATAATATATGTTTACTTTTCTTTATTATCTTACAACACTTCTGGAGGCTGCCTTATGCACTTATTGCATGTGCATGCTCACTTGTTTTCAAATGGTTTAGTGAGGGGTATATTGGGTGAGTTTCACTGGATAAAGAATGCAGAAAATATGGGCTGACTATTTGCTGTGAAGTTAAAAACCTCTACTTCTACAACTAGCATTAAAGCTATCATCTCACAGCACAAAACAATATTTCTTTCTCATACCTTAAAACATTAAAAAACAAAAAAATAATTTTACTGGTTCAACTCTGTCCAGTTATGAGTAAAGGTGAAAAGGTAAAGTCGGGGGAGATGTGAACCAGCGTCATTGCACACGGTTATAAACCATAAGTGCTCTGCCACTGGTACAGGCAGCTGATAAGAAACTGTTCGCCTGTGTCACCGTCCGCCGCAATTCCTCCATTTACCCCAGAGTGTTAACTCTGGTACCCATGATCTAGACACTGGGTGAACCCCAGGAACTGCCTGGTTTCGAACACCAGCCATGTGCTGAGCAAGTCGCAGCTGGATTTGAAAGCGAGTCTCTTATCGACTGACCCCTATGGGTGTCATCAACCACCAAGTGTTTATCATGTGATTGATAAGTAAATCTACAAGCTAAATGTTGCATGCAAATGTAACTAATAATTGTTGTTGCTAGCTTTCCATTTTTCCAGATGACTGTGTTATATTGTGCTATGGGAAGGTAGGGGAATCACAGCCTATGGCGATGGCCAGTGTGACTAGTCATAGCTGCAATCCTCCTATCCACAACACAAAGCCTGGGCACTATTGCAGAGATTATGTTTTGCACATATATCATAATCCCTCCCTCGACCTGCCTTGTTTACACCAAAGGACGGGTAACACCAATACATTTGGAATGAAACAAATTGCAGAAGTTGCCTGACCAGAAGAGCTGTGCTTTGTCTGTCCACCTACCAGCTGAAGCTAAAGGCCTGGTCTGATCTGCGATAACATGAAGTTATACATCTCCAATATTCAGCAACTGACCTTCAACATGTTCACCAAGTCGTTCACAACTCTGCATAAACTGCTCCCTGAACAACTTCTCATCCTCCTGCTTGGCCTGGGTGTCTGGAACTAGTTCATCATCTTCTTTGTCACTGGTGTGATGACTAAAGTCGCTCTGAAACATGTCAATTACACTCATATCAGAGTTGAACAATTCTATATAAATTTAAAATTACACAATTCTTTTTTCTTCTACTTAGCGCTCATCAGCTGTAAACTCCAGCAGCAAATTCTGGTTGCTTGTCCACTTCTGGACTTTGGTCTTGTTCTACAACTTGAATTTTGTGCCCATCCATTTTACAGATCTGGCTTAATTATATGCAGATTGTTGGTTCCTCACCTCTCAGGCAGATGCATTCCGACTTCGAAGGAAATACCCCTAATTAGTCGCCTCCTACGACATGTTTGTTAGGGGGTTAGTGGGTCTATTCTCTTTTTCCCTAAAATGGGGCCCTGAAATACAGACAGAGAACAATTCTTTCTTTTTAGATACCAATAAGTTCTCATCCTCTTTCTGTCTTCCTCTGGGAGTTCATCGCAAAAGTACCTTCCTTAGTTCAGCAAAGCCTGGCATTTGATATCACAACCTCTAGTTTGAGAATGGAGTCATGCTGCCTTCTGCTGGCTTAAGAATTGGCTGTACACATATGTCGTAATTGTAACTGACTCACAAAGCATGTTGAGAAAGGTGGAGACTGGCATGCTCTGTGCAGAGTGGCAAGCATCGCTTCAGAGGTCCTGGTTAGTTAGCGTTCTTTGGATTTTTCTCCTGGTCATGCCGGTGTTTTGGGAAACGAGAAGGCAGACAGAAATGATATATGGCAAACTAGATGTTGTGAGGGTCCTTTAGGAGCAAGGAAACAGTGCGGAGCCACAAACAGATCAATACGGTCTGAGGAGAATGATGTTGCGAGGAGTTACCAGGGGATCTGGCAGACGCCCAAAAATGAAGGAAAAGGCGAGATGGATATACAATAAGACAGCTACTGGTGCCAATGGAATTGGAACTCTTCGCTCACTGCTTAAGATGGGGATGAAGCACTTATAGGAGTGTTCTGAGTGCTATGATGTTGATTCTTAATTCAACATTGCCTTCTTTTGCATTTGCTCTTAAAAGGCTGGTTGGCGTTTAATGTTGTGGTTTACGGAAAGTCTACGATATCTACGCCTTTATGCTCTACATAAAGGATTTCAGAAAACCCTTAATTAATCACCTCTTATGACATGCTTGCCATAGGTCATGGGACTGCGTCTAGATGCCCGCCTGCAGATCCAAAGGTTATGGTTTCATATCATAAGAAAGCTGGACTTTTCCCCCCAAAAATCACCTAGGCTCCCAGGTCGACCCAGCCTTAAATGGGTACCAGGAAAGGTCCTGAGAAGTAGAGGCTACAGACATGATGTAATGTTGAAAAAAAATCACCCACTGAGCGATATTTTGTCTACAAAATACAGGTCTAGCTCTACCCAATATGCCTGAAGGTGTGAAAAAAAGTCCTTTTACAATAAATTATTAAAAAATGTAATTATCTTCACTGTTAAGTTTTTTATGAAATATATAAAATTATAAAAAGGGGTAACCAGTAAAGACAAACAGAGTGCAGCCTTAAATTTAAAACTAGTTAATGTTACCTTTATGTGCTTATCCCACCAGACAACGGGTACCAGCCTGGCCAAGTTGGGGTCATCTGGAGCCTTGATGTGCATAAACATGGGGAACTTGACCCGGTCAAATGTCACGACAGGTCAAGGAGAAACTTTACAGCAGCCAGTCAATGTTAACAGTAGCGCAATTGCTTCCTAAGGATTATCACTGGAACTATGTACCACCACTACCACCACTACTTACTACTATTTTTCTTCTGCTCCTCCTCCTCCTCCCCTTCTCTTTTTCCTTCTTCTTCTGTGGAAAATCCTGGATGTTCATCCATGTGTGGATTTCAGCCTTACTCCAGGACATGAGTGTTGCATGTATATTTAATTCACAGATACAGCTTATTTGTGTGCAGACTGGTGGGTACTTTCCTTCCAGGCAGATGCACTCCAACTTTGAAGGTGACCTCGATCTTATTTATGCTGGCCAGCCCCCCGGCTGAGAACCTGTTTCTAGGATGAAAATGGAGAGATGCAGGTAAGTCCTGACCAGTCTGTGCTCTAGTCCTAATGATTGCTCACCTCTGCATCCCTGACTTGTTCATGGAGTTCCTGGAAATGAAAGAGCTGATAAACTAGCTAAGGAAGGTGCAAAGAAAGAACAACCTGATGTACCAGTCTCTTATCAATAGAAGAAGAGAATAAAAAAAATCTAACCAGAAAGCCACCAAAACCAGCACAAGACGATTACCAAACTATGGATAGATCAGAGCAAGTTATTATTCTATGCCTTAGAACAGGACACAATCGACTTCACAGCCACATGTACACAAAATTGTTAATAGGGGAATCAGCCATGTGCACATTTGAATTAGCACCTGAGACAACAGACCACGTCCTCCCTCACGGTTTGCTGGGCTTGCAGCGGCTTTATACAGGAAAAGGTAGCTGGTCTTGTGTCAATGTCCCTATATTGTCTCTTTTGACATGCATGGCGAGTTACAGTGTCACCGTCTTTTGCTATTCTTGGCCACATAGGCTAAATAGCATATGAATGGTGAATAATTCTACCCCCCACCCCCATCCCAAGCAACGTTTCGACTGCCCCGAAGGTTACAAAAGGATATAACACACAAGTCAGCAGATGTCGTCTTGTCCTCTCATGTTTCAGGACCGCAAGTGTCAAGGCCAAATACTTTTTCTAGAACAGGAATGAAAGGGATTGAAATATAATAAAGCTGAATTAGGAAAACAACATAACTATTAGGGATGAAATCAAAGCAAACATCAGAGATGGCCAAACTCTTAAAGTAAAGTAAAAGTAAATTGTAAACAATGCTTGTAAAAGTAAAGTGAACGTAAATTTGTCAAGAAAAGCCACAATAGCCACACACACAAAAATGCTGGGGTTGGTTTTGCAATGTCCTGTAAAGGGCACAAAACTAACTTTAGGGAACCGTCGTGGTGTAGTGGCTTAACGCTCGCCTAGGGATCAAAAGGTCATGGGTTTGGGTCCTAAATGATATCAGTGGAGACCTGGGAAGTAAAGACACCTGGCGCGATGCTGACCACATCACCCACCGAGTGTCAATTGTTCTATAAAAAAGAGGTCCAGCCCTATAGCCCAATACGCCTGAGGGCGTGGAAAAAGGCTGTTTACTTACTTTACTTTAAAAGTAAAGTGAAATAAACGTGAAGTTGAAAAAGTGAAGTAAAAGTAAAGCTAAAAGTAAAGGTACAGTAAGATAAAGGTACAGTAATATAAAGGTACAGAAAAGTAAAGGTACAGCAAAGTAAAGGTACAACAAAGTAAAGGCAAGTAAAGTAAAGGTGCAGCAAAGTAAAAGTACAGCTAAGTAAAGGTAAAGTAAAGTAAAGGCAAGTAAAGTAAAGGTATAGCAAAGTAAAGGTAAAGTAAAGTAAAGGCACAGTAAAGTAAAAGCACAGTTAAAAAAAAAGGCACAGTAAAGTAAAAGCACAGTTAAAAAAAAAAAAGGTACAGTAAAGTAAAAGTAAAGTTTAGTTACATAAGAGTAAAGTGAAAGTAAAGAACCACTTTTCACATCCGAAAGCAAAATAGGTATCTGGTATTAACCTCATATTTGTATAGGCCAACAGGCACTTGATGAGTTATGTTATGTTATCACAATCGACGTCACAGCACACTGGGCTTTCCCATGCATGCTCAGTCCTCCGATGCAACACCCATTCCAAGTTACTTGTACTAAATTTTCCCACGACAGTCTGGTTATGTCTCCTATCTTGGCCTCGAAGGCGGCATCATATGTGCTTCACGTGATGAGTGGTATGGTCAAAAATTTTTCAGCCACACTTCTTCTTCTTCTTCTTTGCATTTACCAGCTGTGACCAACATTCTGGTTGTTCATCCACTCCTGGACTTTGGTCTTGTTCCAGAACTTGAGTTCTGCTTGAACATCTGGTTTACAGGTCTGGCTTATTTGTATGCAGACTGTGGGTTCCTTGCCACTGAGATAGATGTACTCGCTCCAAAGGAAACACCTCTAATTTGT
Source organism: Candidula unifasciata (assembly GCA_905116865.2). Classification (NCBI taxonomy): domain Eukaryota; kingdom Metazoa; phylum Mollusca; class Gastropoda; order Stylommatophora; family Geomitridae; genus Candidula; species Candidula unifasciata. The sequence continues at coordinate 486,074 of CAJHNH020003246.1, forward strand.
AGGCTTATATAACGTGCTTGTTAGGGGCCAGTGGACCTATTCTTTCTTCTCCCCAACACTGTGCCCTGAAACCTACACAGGGATAGCTATGCTGATTTCTCAGACATTTCACTGGGGCTCAGTTTAGACTGGCTTGACTTGGGAGTCCGGTATATTTTTAATACACATCCCCACCTTGAGGGATCATGTCTGGAATTTGATCAAAATTCTAAAGTGGTCAAACAACCAGAACTTTGTGCCAGAGTTAACAGCCGGTGAATGCTAAGAAGGAGAAGAGTAGTAGCTAAGCTACTGTCGGTATAGTTTTTAGCATCACTAGACCTTCCAAGACAGAGAAGTTAAAAAAGGAAAAACATCTTGTTCCCGGATGTCTCAGCCATCCTTTATTCACTAAGTCTCGGAAAAAATTCTTAAAATGCTGTGGATCAAGTAAAAAAAAACTTCACAACATCCTATATGACCTTCACATCAAGGAGAACTGGCTCATAAACAGCATCCTCTCTGGAAAGCTGAACTGAAGTATTTTGGCCTTGTCATGCACCAGGGTCATTTGTAGAGAACAATGTCCATAAAATGAGGCGGAGGCTGACCCCTGCAAAGCTGCATTCAAGACACTGCAGATGAATTGGGTATGAAAGTACACAGGGCTGGAGAGCTGGATAGAGAAAGAGAGACTTTCAGGCATGCCGTGAAGAGAGCAAGGTTCTGTAAAGGGCATGCTGACTGATTGACTGACTGACTGAGGGCTCATAGTCTATTTCTCCATTCCATTCTATCCTGTAAAATCATTTCGATATCATGAATGGAATCCAGTCCAGTATGCTTGGCTTCTCAATCCCTCAGTTTCCTTTTCAAGTGCCTGTTTGGCCTTTGTTCATTGCTTCTCAAAATGTGTCCAATGCAGCATCACCTTCTCTGTCTTATAACTGTTTATACTAGTGGTTGCCCAGATACTTCTCTTTTTTTTTTAACCTTTCTTGAATCTATCTTATTTTATGTTGAATTATTTTCAGTATATCAGCTATCATACTCACAGGATATTTCAGTTCAGGATGAAAGGGGTGGAACCGGTAGCCATTCAGCAGAGACATCATCAAGTACTCCAGGCAGTCTTGTATCTCAGGATCCTGCAGACACAAAACAACACTGTTGTACCAACACAATTTACATGTATCCTTAGTTATATATCAACAATAATTAACTTTCTTCTTCTTCTTCTTCTTCTTCTTTGGCCATTCATCTCTCAATGGATCACAGGCCCTCAACCAACTCATGCCGAGTCATCCTGTCACTTGCTATTGCATGCAGCTCACCTCATGTCATTCCCATCTTTTTTTAACTTCACTCTCTAGTTCTCGTCTGCACGTGTGTGTTTTTTTGCGGCCTGTTTTTATTTCTACGCCCTTGTGGGTTCTAGTGCTATAAAATTCTAGTTATATTGTTCTTAGGTTTTCCTAATGTGTGTCTCACCCAAAGCCAGTGTCATTTCTTCACCTTGTAATGCACTTGAATTTGTTTAGTTTTCTCCTAAAGTCTCCACAAATCCTTGGTTTTTGTGGGTACTGTTTGAACAGAATGAGGCAACCAACACCAAAGCAAAAGCCTACCATTAGTCGCCCTTTTAAAACATGCCTGGCTGAGTACAGTGGTACTATTCTCTGCTTCCCAGGAGTTCCCCCTGATAACGCCAAGGTCATTTTTTTGGGTTTTCAAGTTAGGCTCTGTCAAGACCTGAACCCATGAACTTCGGACCAGCAGATGAGCGTATAGCCGCTCCACTCAATTTGGTTGACAGGGTTATTTAATGTTAAATTTTCAACTCGCAATTAGTTTTTTTTTTTTCTTTATATAAATAATTTTCTGACAATAAATAATTGTTAGGGTCAAGTTACATATCTAGTGCTCACCTGCATCATCATCCACATTAAATCCAAGAGTTTGTGTATGTACACCTGGTGACTGCGCCAGTTCTCATGGTCACAGAGGTCCAGCATCAGCTTGACCAGGCACATCTCAATAACATAGGGCACTCTCTGCAACATTGACATCTCAATAACATAGGGCACTCTCTGCAACATTGACATCTCAATAACATAGGGCACTCTCTGCAACATTGACATCTCAATAACATAGGGCACTTTCTGCAACATTGACATCTCAATAACATAGGGCACTCTCTGCAACATTCACATCACAATAACATAGGGCACTCTCTGCAACATTCACATCTCAATAACATAGGGCACTCTCTGCAACATTCACATCACAATAACATAGGGCACTCTCTGCAACATTGACATCTCAATAACATAGGGCACTCTCTGCAATATTGACATCACAATAACATAGGGCACTCTCTGTAACATTGACATCACAATAACATAGGGCACTCTCTGCAAAATTCACATCTCAATAACATAGGGCACTCTCTGCAACATTGACATCTCAATAACATAGGGCACTCTCTGCAACATTCACATCACAATAACATAGGGCACTCTCTGCAACATTGACATCTCAATAACATAGGGCACTCTCTGCAACATTCACATCTCAATAACATAGGGCACTCTCTGCAACATTCACATCTCAATAACATAGGGCACTCTCTGCAACATTCACATCTCAATAACATAGGGCACTCTCTGCAACATTCACATCTCAATAACAAAGGGCACTCTCTGCAACATTGAAATCATAATAACACCTCTCTTCGGCAAGAATAAAATGAGCCACAAGATAATGAGAATGTACAAAACACAGACAGAACTATTGTCTAGTTGTATAGTAAAAAAAATGATCCAAAATATTTCTTCTTCTTCTTCCTTGCAATCAGTTTCATATGATCTGACTATCAGTTGTGTTGCCTCCATGAAATAGAACGTCAGCAGCAAGTCTCCAAGGGTTCCTTAAAGTTTGTCCTGGATGCCTCTTACCTTGGCAGAGGCATTGAGGACAAACTTTAGGGAACCCTTTTAGACTTGCTGCTGATGTGCTGGTCATATTTCAATGACATAACAATGCTGCAATATTGATATCATCATCATCATAACAACTAACAGAAGAGACAACTAAAGAAGGATGCAAAAAAAAAAAAGCAATGTCCCCAAACAATGCTGGAGTAACCATCTTAAAATGAATAGGGGGACAAAAGGGGGACAAAAGCAGAATTATACTCACCATCATCTTACTGACTGTGCTGTGTGGCATTGGTAATCAAGTCTGTCCACAGTCTTCTCTCTCATGTATTGTTATTATTTATGTTCTTCCATGTCCCGATGCCACAGTGTTTAAAATCTTCTTTCACAGTCTCCATCTGCCTCTCTTTCTCTCCAACTTTTCCATTATCACTAACCACTCTATTCTTCTCAAGATGTGCAAAAAAAATGTGGATGACTATTTCTGATGCAAAATGCCAACATAACAAAATAGTACTACCACATACAGAGATAAATTTACATAGGAAACAAAGTCAAGATTTTAATTAAGACAAATTCAGAGAAAAAAAATAAAGACCGTTTACTGAATGACTGATAAAGAAAAGCATAACAGAATATACACACATAAAATCATTACCAGCAAGGGGGATAATCTGTGAAATATATGTGCCGCCACCAGACTTAAGGTGGTTCTGTGAGATCGTTGATCTGTCAGAGCCGGCAGTGGGAAGTCACCTTTAGAAGCATGCTGCTGCTCCAGCTGGGGAAGATACAGGATGTGCAGAAAAGCATGTAATACATTGCACAACGACAATCACGACACATGATAGCATGACATACAGAATACGGTGATACTGCGGCAATCGCTACCAAATAGCAAAATGAAATAAATGACATAATTTTACAATGTCTATGACTAAGCACTAGCAAGGAAATCAAAAGCAAAATTGTGAAAGTATGCATCTTCTTTGGAGCAACGATACAGATGGGATCTGATGGGACATGCTTGGGGGAAGGGGAAGTGTCTATTCTCAAGTACAAAAACAATATGCCTAATGTGATGTGCTGCAAGTGAACTAGACAAAGATTATGCCAAGGAGCTTACCTGGTCATCCTCTAGCATCTTTGGCAGTAAATTATGCAGGTAAGTCAGCAACAGCTCTGCCTGAGCAACTTCAACCACTCGTGGGCTCTGCAAGGGTTTGTAGCCTTCTATGGGATATGTGGGCTCCAGTAAAGGATAACAAAACTCAAGTCTGCTCTGTTCTCAATAAACAATAAATAAAGCCTCAAAACAGACAGCAGAAATGATCAGAACACAAAGACGGATGATAAAATTAAAACTAAATAATGCGGGCAGAAACAATATATCGCAAAATTTATCACCTGGCATATTTTACTGTATCTTGTTTGATTTGATTTGATTCAAGAACCGACATCACAGCACTCGGGGCATTCCTATATGCGCTCTGTTCCCATCTTCAGCAGCCAACAAAGAGTTCTGATACGAATGGTGCCAGCAGCATTCTGTTTAAATGTCTGTCTTGCCTTTCCTTTGAGCTTCGAGCATCTGCCAGAACCTCTCGTCACTCCCCCCTGCCTCAATCTCACTAGACTGTGGTGATCCATCTACTCCCCCGAATTGTGTGTACTCTCCCACAAGGCACTAACCACGTCTGCCTTATCATGTATCAGTATTCTACCAAGTTGTGCAGAGCCAGCCAGCCAGCCTGTCCACCTGTTCATTTCCAAACACACTGGCGTTTCCCAGTGAAAAAATCCAGACAATACTCCTCACCAGTGTCCTCCGCAGCGAGGCATGCCACTCTGCACGAAGCTTGCCTGTCCTGATTTTCCTCAGCATGCTTTCTGAGTCAGTTACAATCACGATGTGTGTGTGTGTCGTGTTCTCTAACCAGCAGAAAGCAGCAGTGACCGCCTCCACCTCCATTCTTAAGCTGAATATTGTGGTATCATATGCTAGGCTCTCCTGCACCAAACGTCGACCATTAACTTTTACTTAGAAACCCCAAGCACTTCTTTTGATTTTTGACACTGAACCGTCTGTGTAAATGATCAAATCTTTTGAGCGAGCATTATCTTGAATTAATTGCTGAATTTTCACAACTGAGGCACCTGCTGGCCAGTCTCTGCATTCCGGGCTTAGTGTGATTATGACCCTACACAAGTCTGACTGTTCAGGTGGCACTTTGACCCACTCCTCTTCTAATGTTCTCAAGGATGCAAACCTGTCTGATTGTGTCTTCTGCCTGAGCCATCCATGACTTCCCTCTTATCAGCCGCTGACCCTTAACTGCACCCAAGAACTTCGTGCAAAGCGTGATCTGTGTCTGCAGCTACCCTGAGATATGACTTCACCTGCAGCACCTTGTGCCTACCTGCAAAAGTCGGCAAACTGAGGATGTATCGTATACACACCATTGGGGTGTCTCTGGTGCAACCCAGTTTCTTTCTACTCATAACATAACCGAAAAATTAAGACTGTCTCTTTCTGACGTTTATGATAAGTTGTCTTTGAGACCTAGCCTCTTTGAAAAACATAGGGGTTGCTCTTTTTTTGGCAGTCCTTACAATTTTAAGAATTTTTCTGTGAAACTGTATTTATAAAGCACAATCATGGAAGGCACAATCATGGAAGGCACAATTTTTATCAATTGCATGTCCAGAGTCTAGCAGATAATGTACTATCATACAATTAGATTCTTACCTCTTGGTGATTTTGACACACTTGCCAAATCTAAACTAAACTGTGTGTGAAACTATTTTGGAATATGTTCTGCTAATCTGTCTTACCATTCAACCTTCTTCTTCTTCATGTTCACCGGCTGTAAACATCCAGTTGAAATTTCTGTTGCTCATTTAATTCTGCACTTTAGTCTTTTTCCAGAACCTGAGTTTTGCATGCAAATCCGTTTTACAGGTATGGCTTACTTGTAAGAAGAACGCTGGTTCCTTGCCTCTCAGGCAGATGCACTGACTTTTAAGGAAATACCTTTAACTAGTTAACTTATACGACATGCTTGTTATGGAGGCAGTGGGTCTCTCCATTTGTCCCCCCCCCCCCCCCACCCCAAAAAAAAAATGGGGTCCCATAACGCATTTGGAGATCCATTCAACCAATACAAGTTAACTGGACCTTAAAATTAATATTATATGACCTTGTAAAACGTACTTTCAGTACCTCCATTGTTTTCGCCTGTAAACATCTGAATATTAATCTAAAACCCATGTCTCAACTCTCCCCAGTTTCTTCACCATTTCATTATTTAATGTGCATTATCTGCACCCGTATAGAAGAAGAGATTAAAAATAACCTTTCAGTAAGCAAGTGCATATCACTCATTAAAGTACCTCATTAATGAAATAATAAATAAACACAGGTGGGTTTAAAGGAAGAAGCAACATCTTCAAGGATATCTGAGTGGCCAGGCACCGAAGTTAGCCTGTACACTTTCACCGAATGACAGGCTGACTGCTGGGAAATATCCATATCCAGGCCCCACACGCACTTTGCTGAAAGCTTCACCTAGGGAAACTCCGTTTCTATAAATGAAATCAACAATGTGTCAACTAGTAAGAAACAGAAGAAAGAAAGAAAGAAAGAAAGAAAGAAAGAAAGAAAGAAAGAAAGAAAGAAAGAAAGAAAGAAAGAAAGAAAGAAAGAAAGAAAGAAAGAAAGAAAGAAAGAAAAGAAAGAAAGAAAGAAAGAAAGAAAGAAAGAGAGAAAGAAAAGAAAGAAAGACAGACAAAAAGACAGACAGAAACAAAGAAACAAAGATGAAGAAAGAAAGAAACTTCAAGCTGCATAAGAGTTAACACTCAACATGGTTTATACACACACAAAAACAATCAATCTCACAAGACATGAGAAAAGTCCATGTGACTACACCTCTAGGTAGAAGGACGACTGACTGACTGAACTGACTACATTAACAAACCCTCTTTCCGCACTTGAAAACCCACCTATATTCTGAACACTTCTTTCAGTACTGGTGGGTTTGGGTTTGCGTTAGATCCAGCGATTCTGACAGGTCAAGGAAATTAATGGCAAAGGAAAAGTCACAAAATAAGAACACCACATCCTAAAAGGGCACAGTGGTGGCATTAAACGAAACAAAGTAACATACACTGGAAATAATAACGCAATAAACGATGAAAACGGTGAAAACAGCCAACACATGACACCCCCAGAATATAGGAGTTTTAGTGTTTTAGGGTTAGTGTTAAATGAAAACCAACTAACACTAACCCTGATCACTCTATACAATAGAGTATTTCCAAGGAACTCCCTAAGCAATCTCAAAGCCCCCGAGATGGGGTGAAAAAGTAGAAAAGAACTGGGATTTTCCATTCAGACTACATCTGCCTGAGAGTCGAGGAATCAGCAGTCTGTATACAAATAATCTAGATTTGTAAAATGAATGTGCATGTAAAACTCAACTTCTGGAACAAGACCATAAGTTGATCAACAGCCAAACTTTCCATCGGAGTTTACAGCCGGTGAACACTAAGAAGAAGAAGAAGACTTCTCTTAAAACTGGTGTGAGAAAAAGATGCTGCTGTTTTTGCCCACAGTGTATATGAGGGGTTCCATTCAGGCATTAAAACCTGTGCAGCTGCTATTGACCTCAAGGATACCCTCAACCGAGTACCCTTTTACTTGTTAATGTTTCATCTACTAGAACTTCATATCAGTCCTTTCCTTCTCAAATGGATCTCTGCAGCCCTTCTTCAACGATAGGTAGTATTTAAGTGTGGCAGTTGGGCCTCTGAACCAACAACAATACATCCTGGCCTGCCACAAGGTTCACCCTATCTCCAGTATTATTCAATGCCTATACTGTGAGAATCACAGGTGAACAGATCACAGGACGAGGAAGGACAATATCATATGCTGATGGTATTTTGGTGTACCATCAGGCAAGGTCCGGAATGAGGTTGCAGAAAAATTTAAGTCTGAACTTGACCGCATAACCACTTGGTGTGGTGAGGCAGGAGCACAGGTCAAATAAACGAAGGCAGCTATGACATGGTTCTCGCTAAACAAGCGTATCGTCAATACTCCAACACCAGCTCAGATGTGGCGGAAAAAGCTCCTGCAAAGAAATATCTGGGAGTTCTTTTTGATTCCAGTCTGGCTTTTACTGGTCACATAAGCCATGTGGTAGGGAAGGCTAGAAGGGGTTTGGCAGCTATGAGGCTTATGGTGGCAGCAAACTGCGAACAGCAAAATCTCGAGTACGCCCTGGCGATCCTTACTCTTAACTAGACTCAGTTACAGAGACTGGAAAAGATACAAAATGAGGCCATGCGCATTATACTTGGGTGCACTAAAGAAACAGAATGCAGAGCAATGTGGTACCTCCTTGGTTTTCCAACAATGGATGCTAGAATGAGGATCTGTTGAGGACACGCCTACCTTATAGTCGGTGCCGATGCACAACACCCACTGCGCAGACACACCTACCTCAGAGTCACAACACCCACAGCCCAGTGAAATCAGGAAAAGGAAAGGCAGCCGATTAAAGAGATAAATATCATTGATGGGTGGGGCCGAGGATATTATAAGAGAGGTTTGTCCACTTGAGGACATAGAACTTGGGGAAGAATAGGTACGTGTACCAGAAGAGTGTCATATGTCCTTTGAAGTATGCATCAAGCTGAACAGAGAATGCAGACAACAAAACCCAGCAGTGGTGGAAGCAGAAGTGCAGGCCTTGATATATGAGAATTCTTCTAAGGGCGATGTGATTATCTACACATACAGGTCTGTCATTTGAAATATCAGGAGCTCATGGGCATTTACAGCTCACCTCGGAGGGAGCACTGTCAAACAAGACCGCGATGCCTTCACCTTGACGACAAGCAGTTTTACTGTGGAGGTCATGGCAGCAACTAAAGCAATAGCCTGGCTAGAAACACAAGACTTTTACCCAAGCATGCTTTCTCACCGACTTAATGACTACGATCTGGAAAATTGAGAAGGGTTGCACAGAAGACAATGTGTGGAGTCCCTGAATAGATCTAGGCTGACAAAAATCAATTTTGTATTTGTTCTGGGGCATTCTGGTGTAAAGGGCAATGAACGAGCTGACAGACCCGCAAGTGAAACTCACGTGGGAAAGGAAAGAGCAATGGACTGGGCTGTTATACTGAATGCCTTCAGAGAGGCAACTCAATTAAACGAATCAAGTAATGATTGTGAATCTGCAATATTGATGAGACTACATGAACATAACATTAAAAGGGGTGAAGCCAGACAAGAGCGCTAAACAGGGGCCCAAAGAAGAATAGTAAACCAACACAGAACTGGTGCCAGGAGCCACTACACTCTGAGAGAGATAATAAAGAAGAGGTCTGGGCACTTGTGGACTGGATGGTTGATGTGCGGTGATGATAATCTTCAACTAGCTAACTAACTAACTTCTTCTTCTTCTTCTGCCTTTCTATCCCCCAATGGAGCATAGGCCCTCAACCAACTCACGCCAAGTCGTTCTATCCTTCGCCATTGCATGGAGCTCTCCCCATGTCCTCCCAATCTTTCTAACCTCATTCTCCAGCTCTCTTCTCCATGTGTTTTTTGGCCTTCCTTTATTCCTATGCCCCTGTGGGTTCCAATGCAAAGACATTCTAGTTATGCTGTTCTCCTGTTTAATATTTATCTTGCATCTGATTCCGTGAATGGGACAGAAGAGCAATATCATCAGCGAAGTCCAGATCATCAAGCTGTTTTGTAGGGGTCCACTGAATTCCATTCTTGGTGTTATCAGTTACTGATTTCATAGTCCAGTCTATAGCCAGTAAAAATAAGAGAGGCGACAAAAGACATCGCATCCCTGTCGCACACCTGTTTTTATTTCAAATGCATCTGTTAGCTTTCCCTCATGAAGAACTCGACATTTCATGTCTTTATATGTTGCCTTTACTAAGTTGATAATTTTCTGTGGGATTCCATAGTGCCCCATCAATTTCCAGACAGATTCCGTATCAATGCTGTCAAATGCTTTTTCGTAGTCCATAAATCCAATGTAAAGTGGTGAGTTCAGTTCAATGCTTTGCTCTATTATAATACGTAATGTGGCTATCTGGTCAGTACAGGATCTGTTTGACCGAAAACCTGCCTGGTCATCTCTTAGCATTTTATCAATAGCATCTTTTAATCTTTCCAAAATAATTCTACTTAATATTTTTCCAGGAACTGACAGCAACATAATTCCTCTATAGTTTTCACACTCCTGTAGATCACTTTTTTTGGGCAGTTTCACAAGATATCCTTCTCTCCAGTCTGCTGGTATTAATCGGTCTCCCAGACTTTACTGAATAATCTATGTAGCAATTCTGTTGATGTGTTTATGTTGGTCCTGATGGCTACAGCTGGGATACCATCTGGGCCTGTCGCCTTTCCTTCCTTGAGAAGATTTATAGCGTTTCTAATTTCCTCTTTGGATGGTATCTCACAGTTGATATCCAGTTCCATTTCTAAAGGCTGGATATCTGGGGGAACCTCTGGGCCTGGTCTATTTAGATTAGAAGCATTTCAAAATATTCAACTTATCTGTCCATTTGATCATTAGTGTTAGTAAGTACCTTTCCTTGACTATTTTTGATTGATCCAGTTGGCTGACTATATTTACCTACTAATTTTCTTGTGTTACTGTAAAGTTCTCTGAGGTTTCCTTTTGCTGCTGCTGTCTCCGCTTGTTGTGCTAGATCATTTAGATATTTCACTTTATCTGCCCTTATATGCCTCCTAGCTTCCTAGTTGGCTTCTGTGTATTTTTCCTGAGCTCTAGCTTTAGCAGCTCTAGTTTTGCTATTGTTTAATTCTGCCTTTTTACTTTTCCTATCTTCAATCAGTTTAATGGTTTCTGGTGTTATCCATGCTTTATGTTTCCTTTCTTTCTTGCCAAGAACTTCTACGCAAGATTCATTCCAGATTCCTTTGATCTGATCCCAGCAGACTTCTGTGTTGACATCTTCAGCTAACTGCTGCAACACCTGGTACTTATTAGAGGCCGTAACTGAGAACTGTTCCTTAATTTCTTTATCTCTGAGATAGCCTACATTATATTGGTTTCTATGATTATAAGATGTCATATACCTTTTTAGTTTCAACTTGATTTTACTTACCACCAGGAAATGGTCAGTAAATACATGGGCACCTCTGAAAGCCCTAACATCGTAAAGGGATGATCTAAACTTTTTGTTAATACATATGTGGTCAATTTGATTAGTTGTCTTATGGTCTGGTGATTCCCATGTTACCTTGTGTATTCTTTTATGGGAAAAAATACTTCCACCAATAATATACTGGTTACCTGCACAAAAATTTGTGAACAATTCTCCATTTTCATTCATTACTCCTAGACCATGTCTCCCCAAAATTTCTTCATAACCTGTGTTGTCTGATCCTATCTTAGCATTCAAGTCACCCATCAAAATTTTTAAGTTGCCCTTTCTTTCATTATTTATAATATTTTGAAGCTGCATGTAAAATTCTTCCTTAGCAGATGCATCTTTATCATTTGTTGGTGCATAACACTGTATTACCGACATGTTCACCTTCTGTTTTACTGTTCTAAAAGATGCTCTTATTATTCTGGGACTCACAGCTTCCCATTCTATTAGTGCCCTGTCTGCTTCTTTTGATAGCATCAGGGCCACTCCTTCACTGTGGGGCGAATTTCCCTCTGTGTGTCCTGAGAACAAAATAGTTTCTCCTGAATTTAGAATACTTTTCCCTGCCCTAGTCCATCGAGTTTCACATAACCCTAAAATACTAATTCTATAATGTTTCATTTCCTTTGCTACTTCCATTGTTCTCCCTATATCATAGAGAGTTCTAACATTCCAGGTGCCAATTCTGGAGGTTTTCCTAGCTGAGAGGAGGTACGTCAACGATCCGGACTCCTTGCGGCTTTCTCCACACCGTGTCATACTTCTTCTATCTGAAGAGCCTCCCCTCATCTTGGTTGGCAGGATTTTATTTGCTCCTCTTTTTGACTTATCCATGGTTGGTTGGTTTTTGTGGCTATGGTTTTTACAGGATGAGGTAGCCAACCTCAAGCCCAACCCTACCCTTAGTCACTTCTTACGACATGCCTGGTAGGGTGCAGTGTCACTAATCTTTGCTTCCCGTGAGAACTAACTAACTAACTGTGAATAAAAGAATGAATAAAAAACTGACATTACTGCACTCGGGATATTCCCATGTATGCTCCGTTCCCTTCTTCAGAGTTTTCTGATTAAAACTGTTGTCAAGGAGGAAAGCTAATAAAAGATGTTCTCACCTGTAGAAGGTAATTATTCCTTCGTTGCAGTCAATAGCACATGAAATCACATCACCTGACATCCAAGGCTGAAACGAGAAGTCATATAATTTCATCAAACAGTATTCATAGAGCATTTGTGGTTTCACTCTGTTATCCTGTAGGTTTAGATCCCAACTGATATGGTTTAGTACAATGTTTGTATTGTGTCAATGTCTGATATAACTGTATTGTGTCAGTGTCTGACTCCCTGTCTATTACAACAAAACTGTGTCAGTGTCTCAGACATTAGAACTGTATCAACATCTCCTGCAATTATTCTGTCTCCTACAAATTATGTAAATGATTCAAACAACTGTAATGTGTCAAAATCTCCCATAAATATATTAAGTCCATGACTCAAACAACTGTACTGTGTCAACATCTCCTACAACTGAATTATGTCCATGATCCAAACAACTGTACTGTGTCAAAATCTCCCACAAATAAATTATGTCCATGATCCAAACAACTGTACTGTTTCAAAATCTCCCACAAATAAATTATGTCCATGATCCAAACAACTGTACTGGTCAAAATCTCCTACAAATAAATTATGTCCATGACTCAAAAAACTGTACTGTGTCAATTACTCATTATGGCAATGACTCAATCAATTGAATCAGGTCAGTGACTCAAACATCAGAAGTATGGCAATGACTCAATCAACAGAATTAGGTCAGTGACTCAAACATCAGAAGATTGGCAATGACTCAGTCAACGGAATTAGGTCAGTGACTCAAACATCAGAAGTATGGCAATGACTCAATCAACAGAATTAGGTCAGTGACTCAAACATCAGAAGATTGGCAATGACTCAGTCAACGGAATTAGGTCAGTGACTCAAACATCAGAAGTATGGCAATGACTCAATCAACAGAATTAGGTCAGTGACTCAAACATCAGAAGTATGGCAATGACTCAATCAACGGAATTAGGTCAGAGACTCAAACATCAGAAGTATGGCAATGACTCAATCAACAGAATTAGGTTAGTGACTCAAACATCAGAGTATGGCAATGACTCAATCAACAGAATTAGGTCAGTGACTCAAACATCAGAAGTATGTCAATGACTCAGCTGAGGTGAGCTGAGCTGGGGCAAGAACCAATATCACACCACTTGAACATTCCCAAAAGTGCTAGGTCCTCATCTGCAGCAGCCAGTGCAGAGTACCTATTCCAATGGTGCCAGTAGCACTCTGATTGTATGTCTCTATGAAAGATTCTCTATGAAAGATGAGTATCTGGATGGGTAAAATAAATTATGGGCCTGCCTGCCAAATCTGTGATCCTTTACAAATATAAATAGTTTGTTTGTTCTGTCATGCCTTTCCCCTGAGTGTTGAGTGCTGGCCAGATTCCCTGGTGACTCCCTACTGCACTTTTCTCTTCAGATTGTGATAAACTATTAGTGCCTCTTTACAAAAATCTCACACAAATGGAATTATGTAAATTACAAAATTGTTTAAAAAAAATTTAAAATGTATGTCAATGACTCATTCAAACAGCAGAATTACATCAATGACTCAAACAATGACTTATGTCAATGACAACATGTATCTAGTTCATTCTTGCATTTTATTTTAAACACTATATGGCTTGTCTGACCCTAATCATGAATTACCCTACCTCTCCGTATTTTTTGGTTGTGACATTCCACTTTCGGAGCCGACTGCCATCATAGGCATACGAGTCTCGGGTGTCTCCTACTCCTTCCTGCAAACAAGAAAATACCCACACACACACACACAAAACCGGTGAGGTTTAGCTGTAAACATTAAGCTTGTGTAATTATGTTATATTTATGGACATAGCAATGTACTTGCATTTTGTAACAATATGTGACACTACAATTTTAAACTGATATGAACAATGCAATATACAGTGGCATAACATCTGTCATATTCAACGTTTTTTAAAAATCTACCTTTGTTAAATAATGTTGTAATTCAATCATTCTCCATGATGGACTTTAGGCTGTTTTCCTATACATTCAACATTAGGAATTATACATAATATGTTTCCAAACATTTGAGTAATGCAACATATTCAGCATGGTGAACTCAAAGCAACCTTCTATTTCAACACATTCACCACAACTATATTCAAAATAAACTTTTATTATTTCTATTTCAACTTCTTCAACACAACTGTATACAAAATAATGTTCTATTATTTCTATTTCGACAGCTAAGATACGCTGATGACACAAAGTTACTAGCAGAAAGTGAATAAGAGTCACATGATCTAAAAGAGCAAGTGAATAGGTCAAGTGCAGAGCATGGCTTAAATATAAAGGGAGTTGCAAACTAGCTCAGTTTCCTACGAGATACACCTGACCAAAAAGCGATCAGCAAGAGGACGAAATGCGCTTAGAACCACAATAGAAGACAAGGGACAAAACCACAGAGAAGACCTATCCTCACAGAAAGAAAACCTATGAGGTAAAACCATCAGAAAATTAGAGACAAAAAGAATACAAGGGGACGCAGACAGGAAGGATCGGTTTATCTGTTAGGTTAGGGACATAAAGCAAGCAAGCTGGCACACATGCTACAATCTTAGCCCTGCAAGTGTCTCAAATAAACCAGATCACAAATATAACAGAAGATTGTTTCGAATAGCAGGTTGAATGTGGTCCAAGTTTTTTTTCCTAGACTGGAACTGGCATAGATTAGATATTGAGACAGTGGATCCTATCAAAGATCATCATCATGTGCCATGCCAGTTGGCGTAGGCGCTCATGCATCGCCACAGATCACGATCCCTGGTTGCCTAGAACAGCTCTCTTGATGATATCCCTCTATGCCATTGTTTCAGCCCATCCAGCATCATCTCTCTTGGTCTGCCTTTATCTTTCTTTCCACTGATCTTTCCAGTTGTCACAATGTTTTCCAATGCCTCTCTTCTCATTACGTGGCCAAAGAACAGTGTTTGTCTCCTTCTTATTGTTGTATATAAAGATCTACTTTCATTAGCTTTCTTTCAAACAATTTTTGTTAATTATTCTGGCCGTCCAAGATATTTGTAACATTCGTGCTTCCAAATTCTTCTTAATTTGTTCACTGACATTCCAAGATTCGCTGCCTTACAACAGAAGAGGTTCTATGTCTATCAAAGGTAAGATACAAAAAATAATTTATAACAATTCCTGGTACCATGCCTTCTTCTTTTTTTTTTTTTTTCAATCTGCATGACCAAAATATTTCAGCTTCCAAGACAAGATGCTGTTTATCAGCCAATCTTCCTTGAAGTTCAGATCTTTTGAAATGTCAGTATTTCTTCTCTTCTTTGTCCATGTTATTCTGAGAATCTTTCTATAGCATTTCAACCAAAAAGCTATTTTTTTTGGCACAATAAGGTAACAGAACAAAAAAAGTATTAGAAATTAGACCTTATCAAAGAAAAGGTAACAGAACACAAATATATATGATGTCTTAAAACTTTTCAAAGACAAGGTTTAGAACACAAACAATTATGAGACATTAGATCTTATCAAAGATAAGATAAAAACATAATAATTTAGAGATGCTGGATCTTATCAAAGATAAAAGTGAACACAATAATTTATTAGATAATTACAGCGTTACCTCCTGAGAGAACTTGCAGTTGGCAGTGCACCACCCAAGCTGCATAACTCCCTTGGAGGCCAGCATTAGTTCATACACCCATTTACCTGCAGATATTATAGATCACTAGAAATGTATTACCCAGCTTTGCCTAGGATAGGTTCCAAATCATTCTTTACATAAAAAAGAGAATAAGCAAATCAATCAGAAAGCCACCAAAACTGGCACAAGACAATTACCATATTATGGACCGACCAGAGCAAGTCATTATTCTACCCCTTAGAACAGGGCACAATCAACTTCGCAGCCACATGTATACACAATTTTAAATTGGTGAATCAGTCATATGCACATGTGGCACCTGAGACAACAGATCACGCATCCTCAAAGGCTGTTCTCAAATACAACACATCAAGGCAAAACTTCTAGCAAGGGCTGGTGGAAATCAATACAACTTTTATACTAGCAGCCACCAGTGTTTTTATTCTTTTTGAAATGTTATCACAATCAACATCTCTTGCACACTGGGTATTCCCATGCCTGCTCAGTCTTCTGACACAGCAGCTACCCCAAGGTACTAGTGATTTTTTCTATGAGGAGCTGGTTACAATGTCTCCTCTCTCAGCCTCGAAAGCAGCACAGATGCGCTTCATCATGCTTTACTCCCATGTCACGCAGGTCGTGTTAGTGTCAGAGATTCAAAAATTATCTGCTAACCTAATCCATACATCGCTGATGTTATCTGCTCTGTCCAGGCTTCCTCCCGCAAGTGTTGGTGCACTGCTTGTCAGTTGGTCCGCCCCTCCATTACCTTTCAGACCAGCAGGCCCAAGTGTATAGATCCAGGTGAGCGATATTTAAGTGCAGTTTCTGAATACTTTCTACCCATTCAGAGTGTATACCACGTGTAGCGATTTTCTGAAGCATGTCATTATTTTTTGCCTTTCCATGGCCCCTAGTTGCATATGGGTGATTTTCATATTAACAACAACAAAATTACAAGCTAAATCAAAGCAATGTTATCCCGTTGTAAATTTGAACAAAGAAGACACAAACAATAGATTGCACAATTTATTGCCCGGCATATTTCACTGTATCTTGTCAAGTGCATACTACAGTAACAATTACATAAATGAAGCAAATAAGTGAATCCTTTATAACTGAAGTACAATTTCAACAACAATCAAACATAACTGCCTATTTTTACCAGGGTAGTCTTAAAGACAGAACCATATCTTTCTGAATACAGAAAGCTGTATGTAATTAAAGAGAAAGAAACAGTTCACAAGGAAATCTTGCCAGGTTATGTAATCACCAACAATGTGAAGAAGAAGAAGAGTTTCATAGCAAAAGTCTAAGATGATAACCATGTACACCAATCATATCCTTTCAATACTGTGCTCTTTTCTGAAGGCAATCTCAGATGTGGGAAATTTCTGTTGTGAAGAACAATTTGTTTATTCCCATAAATTTGTCTTGCTTTCTGATAAGAAGAACCATTGTTTGAATTCCCGGTGAGTTCTCCCTATTAGGTCAGCATTATATAATCAATTACAGTTTCAATAAACAGAGGCAAAGTGTTGCCTGTGTGAATTACCTTCATATACACAACAGTTTGCCTTTGTGCTGCTGAAGTTTGAATGACTTGTTATCTGTAAAAGTAGAAGAAAATAAACAGGTATCACTGCATCTAGCAAGGAGAAAATCATTATTAAATACAGTCAGACAAAGAATACATGGCTAGTTGATTGGTTGGGCTGGAGATTGGTTGGTTGGTAAGTTTATTCAACTTGTAGTTTGACAGATTAGTTTGTTGGGCACTCCTCTGAACAGCAACCCTAGGCAACACAATCTACTGGCATTACTTTGAGTGTCAACACTAGGGGGATGTAATCCATTCTTTGTGCAAGTTCCCATAATAATAACGGCAAACCAACAGGAATATACCTCAAAAAGACCTGGCAGACAACAGACATATACCTCACAAAGAGCTGGCACAGACAAAAGAACAAACCAACAGACATATACCTCACAAAGACCTGGCACAGACAACAGACATATACCTCACAAAGACCTGGCACAGACAACAGACATATACCTCACAAAGAGCTGGCAAAGACAACAGATATATACCTTACAAAAAAGCTGGAACAGACAAAAGAATAAACCAACAGACATATACCTCACAAAGGGCTGGCACAGACAACAGACATATACCTCACAAAGAGCTAGCACAAACAAAAGAACAAACCAACAGACATATACCTCACAAAGAGCTGGAACAGACAACAGACATAAACCTCACAAAAAAGCTGGAACAAACAAAAGAACAAACCAACAGACATATACCTCACAGAGAGTTGGCACAGACAACAGACATATACCTCACAAAGAGCTGGCACAGACAACAGACATATACCTCACAAAAAAGCTGGAACAAACAAAAGAACAAACTAACAGACATATACCTCACAGAGAGCTGGCACAGACAACAGACATATACCTTACAAAGAGCTGGAACAGACAAAAGAACAAACCAACAAACATATATATTACAGAGAGTTGGAACAGACAAAAGAACAAACCAACAGACACATACCTCATAGAGAGCTGGCACAGACAAAAGAAAAAATCAATCTGACAAAGGACTACCACAGACAAAAGAACAAACCAACAAACATATACCTTACAATAATCTGGCACAGACAAAAGAAAAAACTAACAGACATATACCTCACAAAGAGCTGATACAGACAAAAGAACAAACCTACAGACATATACCTCACAAAGAGATGAAACAGACAAAAGAACAAACCAACAGACATATACCTCACAAAGAGCTGTAACAGATAAAAGAACAAACCAACAGACATATACCTCACAAAGAGCTGGAACAGACAAAAGAACAAACGAATCTGACAAAGGACTACCACAGACAAAAGAATAAATCAAACTGGCAAAAGAAAAGTTGGCACAGACAATCAAACAAACCAATCCAACAAAAAAGCTGACATAGACAAAAGAACAAACCAACATTCCTATATCATCAAACTATGGCAATATACCTCCAGTTTATCTGGGTCAACGATTAAAGTGCCCACATTGGTGATGATGTCAAATGTACACTCTGGTGGACCTAGCCGTCCAGCCTCTGAAACCTGGCTGTCCTTACTTGACCTTAGCTCACTCTCTGTGACCTCCTTCAGACATGCCGAGATGTAAGTGTCGACTGATGACAGCGTCAATGACTTCCTTCATAAAGAACAAGACCAAACAACAAACTTGTTCAAAACCAGTTGATACTATAATTGCAAACAAGCAAATCATTATCCCCACAATTATGATAGCATTTATGAAGTTAACTGACAGCACTCATGAAGTTACTGTCAGTATCCATGACAGCATTCATGACACTACTGACAGCAGTCAAGAAATTACTGACAGCATCCATAAAATTATTGACGGCATTCATGAAGCTGGTGACAGCATTCATAAATGTTATTGCAAGCCCTCAAAAAAACGTGCTGACACCATACATGAAGTCACTTCTAGCATTTATAAAGTTACTGCTTCATTTCATGTAGCAACTTCTTCTTCTTCTCGTTCACCAGCTGTGAATTCTGGCACAAGGTCCTGGTAGTTTGTCCATTTGGACTTTTTGCTTTTACCTGGACATGAAGTTACTGTTTTTATTCATAATGTCAAAATGCTTGAGGTGAGAAGCCTTTCCCTCCTTCCCATCCCCCCCCCCTCTCTCTCTCTCTAGGTTTGTTTAAAAGACATGTTTGTATGTGGGAGAGTGTGTGTGCCTGTGAGAGAGAGAAAACAGAAACTGAGAGACCGAAAACAAGAACACAGCAGTCACTGACTTTAGAAACATTATCATGATGACTGACCTTAATGCACTAAGGCGGACAGCAGCAGCAGATGATGACCTTGAATCATCAAACACTTGATGCAGCAGACTTGTGGTATAGTGGTCTGGTCAGATGAAATTGGATGTTGTAATATATGATATAACAGATTACGTTTTTTTAAACGCAGTGAATAAAAGTTTTTATATCCTTAGGATCACTCAGCCTGTGTGCAATCTTTTTGAAAAGGATGGAATTCAGTCCAGTACCTTTGGCCTTTCTCAACAATTTTCATTTTAGGTTGTTGTTGTTTTTTTTTGTTTTTTTA
The DNA here is from genome assembly GCA_905116865.2 of Candidula unifasciata. Classification (NCBI taxonomy): domain Eukaryota; kingdom Metazoa; phylum Mollusca; class Gastropoda; order Stylommatophora; family Geomitridae; genus Candidula; species Candidula unifasciata. The sequence goes on from CAJHNH020003246.1 coordinate 506,095, forward strand.
ATGTCCTTGCTTCCTGAACCTTTTTTTTTCCCATTTTGGAGTTTTGGCTCATTTTTTTTCTTCAGGATGTGACCATTATAGTGCTATCTTCTTTTGTCTTTAATTGTTGTTACCAGTGTGTATATCCTACATACCAGTCAGTTATAATTCTACAAAGGTGTCTTGAGAGTTGGCTGATTGTCTAAGAAGGGGTGAGCAACCTTTTTTGGTCTATGGGACAAATTAAGAATTAACAACCTGGTTGCAGGCCAAACAGAAAAAAAATCCATTACAAACATAACACTCAGATTTACTGGTGACATAATATGTTTGTGGGAATATCTAAGATTATAATTCTTCACTTTGCCTTTGGCCAGACACACACCCACTGAAACCCTACTACATATTCCTAAATGTGTCTGTTTAATTTGGTTTTCTGCAAAAATGATTTATTAAAGGAAAGATTATATTCAAATTTTACACCAGCCTCATGGGCCAATAAAAACTGATCGGAGGGCCAGTTTGGGCTCATAGACCAGTTTGGTCACCCCTGGTCTAATAACACAGGCAAATGGAATGTAGGAAAAGAAGAGATTTAGCAACATTGTAATACAAACAAGACAATAGTTTGTCATAGGAATACTCAGGACAACACAGTTTATCATGTGCACATACAAATACAGACTAGGTAACATAGTTGTTCTCTCTCACTCACACAAATACAGATCAACAGTTTCTTTCATTCTCACATACCAGCACTTATAAAAGTTTAGGCTATATTCCGAATAACAGTCCCAAATTATAGAGGCCGAAAATATACCCTAACAGGGTCTCAGTCACATGAAAATTGCGGACTTCCAGCGACTGAAATTGCTCACTTCTGGCGACTACCGTTACCGCCAAGAGTATCTCCCATACTGCTATGCATGGCATGGATTGGGGCTAAACTAGATGGCTGGGACTCACGAACAGCAGCTACCGCATCTCCTGCAGCTTCCTTCATTTTATTTGCTCGTGAGTCCCAGCCATCTAGTTTAGCCCTACTTCACGTCACGCGTAGCGGCGTGGAAGATACTCTTGGCGGTGGCAGAAGTCCGCAATTTACATGTGACTGAGGTCCTGTTAGGGTATATTTTCGGCCTTGATAATTTGGGAACGTTATTCAGAAGATAGCCAAAGTTTAACAAAGTTTGTCTATTTCTTTCACTCTTTCTTTTTTTTTTTTTTTTTTATCGATAACCGGCTGTGAATTCCAGTGGAAGGTCCAGGATAATCGTCCGCTTGGACTTTTGGCTTTCACCTGGACCTGATTTTTGCGTGTACAACCGTTTTTCATTTCCCTGCCTCCTGGGCAGCTGTACTCCGACTTCGAAGGAAGACGTCAAGCCTATTTCTAGGGTGACTGTGGCCATTGTTTTGTGTGGGTCGAGACGTTGCCTGACTTTTGTGGTGTCCACTTTGTCTCCTTCGCCGCAGGTATTGCCCCCGGAGTACCCCTTTGGGGCAGCCCCCTGTGGAACAGTTAGCCTTCAAGGGAAGGCAGGGGCAGATCATAGGCATTCCCCGCCATCCAAGGAGGCTTCCATGCATGCAGAGCCGGCACATGGCGCTCTGGTTCTGGGCTCACACAAGGAATCGTCACGTCCTGCACATGCCTGCTTAACCTCACAACCGTATCAGGCCTCCCGCTCGACAGGGGCTGTGCCCTCTGGAAGTCAGCGGGGAGCAGCCCGTGGGTTTTGGACTTTTGTGACCACACAGATAGGTACATTCTTTTTTTTTTTTTTTTTTCCTCGCACGTTAGATTTTTTTGACGAGCCGTTAGCTCGACATAATTTTACATCCTGCATCCGGCATATCGTTATCAGTTTTGTCCCAACACTCAGGCGAGTGGGGTCTTTGGGTGTGGACATTCGGTCTTTTTTAGTTCAATACAAATTTTGATGGTCAGATTTTGATCCGTATGATCTAGTTTTGTCGGACATTTAGGCTTAGCCATCCGATGGATGGTTGCTGTTGTGGTGAACCTCAGCGCGGTGACGACGACACTGAGGGTTAACCGAGGATGTACAAGGATGGCCAGCCTATGGATGGTTGCTGTTGTGGAGTACCTCAGCGCGGTGACGACGACACTGAGGGTTAACAGAGGATGTGCAGTGAACATTGTTCTCTTTACTCCGCAGTCTTTTAACCAAGGTTGTAATTTTGGCTGTACGTTTGGCAAACTACTCATGTTCCTAATGAGTTTTGATAACATTTTTCAACCCAAGCGTTTGGGGGCGGGGGCTGATTGAGGAGCCACAAGGACACCTGACCTCTGGGGGCCGCCGAACGAACTCCGAGATCCCCTGACAGCTCGGTTAATGCTCATTTGAGACATTATCCGTGGCGCACGACGAGGACGTGCGTAGGGGTCTTGCGTGAGGTTCCGTACAACCAGGATAGTAAAGGACTGGCGCCCGAGTGACGTACGGAGTATCTCCTTATACACATCATGTTGGACTTAACTTCCCCTCACGCCTGTGACATAAATCACCGCGCCACTTTCACTCTTTCTAACACACACAAGAAAACAAAGTACCCCTACCCACCCCCACCCCACCCCCTCCCTCTCTCTAACATAAACACACAGGGAAAGATAGTTTCTCTCTCTCTGAAAAATCATGTCCACATTCTTCAACATACAACTATCTGCATCTGCCCCCCCCCCCCACCCCCCCCCCCCCTCCCCCCCCCCCCCCCCCCCCATCCCCCCACAGAAAGAAAAAAATAGTAAAATTATTTGGAATGAAGTAATTGGAACTTATATTTGCACACACAACATTCATTAAAGAACAACAGGTGAAATGATTTGGCCATCTGACAACAATACCTTTGTACCATCTACAACAACTACATTTAAGAAATGTAAACAGCGCAGATCATTGGGGAGACCAAGCAAAATATAGAGCGACCGCATCAACTGGTCCTATGGAGAAGAAATGAGGCAATGAGGAACACCTTACGTCATACGTACAACATCGATCAAACAAGAATGAGGACCCGCAGAAAATTCTTGAATTTCGCCTTCAAGACTTCACCGCTGTGGTCATTACGTGAAGAAAACTTTAGAACAAAGAAGAACCTACGTGTCTGACTTACCTTCTGCGGCGCTATCTGAGACCGTGGCATGTTCTAAAGAGACAGGACTTCTCGACGATGTGCCAAGATGATCGCTGGAACCATGGTTGGAGCTTCTGGAGCTCTGAGATCCATGGTAAGCAGCGCGACAAGGTTCTCTCGGGATCCGTTTGTTTTCCGCCATCATTTAAAACATAAAGAAACAAAAATCATGATAAGGTTTATCACAAACGCTTTGTAAAAAAAAAAAGGAGACGATAGTTTCTGACACCAGCTGGGTGAAATATTTCTGTCAGTTCAAGGAAGTACAAGATGTCAACAAACTAGGTCGCCATGTTATTTATATCCCGCAGCTAAAATACCACCATAAGCAGACGTGATATCACAGAAAGATGGAGAAAATTTTATTCTTCAACATAGTCAGAATTATTGACTTTATTAATTGTTTCTCTTATATTGTTTGCCAAAACATAATTGCGTATAAAAGTTTTATACGTAAAATTTTATACGTAAACCTGTTGGTGCGGCTGGGGGAAATGACACATAATAATATATTATCATGCACTTATACTTTGTTAATATGTGTTAATATTGTTTGTTTAACACACTATATGGGGTTTTATTGAGGTTGTCTACGTCAGTGTCATTTTTTGTATGTCATTCGTTGAGAAGAAATTAAGAAAAGATCTGAACATCTCAGGGATTATTTTATCATGTCTCGAACGATGTGAAACCTGTTGCCGAAAAATACCTCTGCATATGTTTGTTCGATGAAGGTTCACTGAGTACACTATTATCAGGCGCCATGCCGATACTGTACTTCTTCCTCTTGGTTTGCACTGCACTTTCACGTTAATATTCTCCCTAGAAGCAGTAGCTGGGCTAAGGGTGGTGGGGGAAAGTGCAGGAAGAAGGCAAAGAGGCAAATACCTTGATGGTTTAGCAATGTAGATGATGGCAAGACAATAGCACTGACCTGATCCATGATGCTAGTGATCGTGTGAGTTGGCGAAAGGGTAGGGCACTCGGTGATGATAAGGTGTCATCATCATCCAACTGTTGACCGTAAGACATTACATAAGAATCGCATTCTAGTCTTCTACCGAGTTATATCGTGTGCAATCGTTTAATGTGTGGAATCCAGCCCACAACCGCTGGCCGCTCTCGATATTCTTCATTCTAGAATTGCCGGTAACCTTTTAGTGTGATCATTTCAGTAATATAGATGGTATTCCTACTTATCGCCATTGTGTATCCCCCCCCCCCCCCACCTCTACCACTGTTTCTTCTTCTTCTTTTTTTATTTCTTCTTCTTCTTTTTTTTATTTCTTCTTCTTCTTCTTCTTCTTCTTCTTCTTCTTCTTCTTCTTCTTCTTCTTCTTCTTCTTCTTCTTCTTCTTCTTCTTCTTCTAGCTACATCATCACACAAATGAGGGGGTGCAGGAAAAGCATTTGTGCTCTGTCTAATGAGCTATTCAAGTTGTCTTTATGGAACCGCTGTTTTGATTCCGTGGCGCCATCTTCTCCTCCTTTTGCGCTGTGTTTATTACATATATTCAGCATCTGAAGTAGTTTGTATCAGGATATTCTCGTCAGATGGCCACACGATTTCATTTGTTGCTCTGCAGTGAATTTATTAGTTCCAATTCTAGTCTTCTTCTAACTACTATATTTTCTTTGTTATTTATCTGGGGCGGGAAGAGGTCTATGGCTAGGTGATTATGCCATTTGCTTCCCGCTCTGGAGGTCGTAGACTCGTTTCACGGACTGCATCGTTCTATTCACTGATGCAGTACTTACGGAGATCTATCGGGATCGTCGCTGGAGCCATGGGGTTAGTGCTTTGTTTGCGCTGTTGGCAGAAAACTAGCTGCTCTGTGAGAAAGACTGAGTCCTAAATGACAAATCCCGTTAAGATGAAGCCGATTCTCTCTATTGTAATGTTATATCTCCTTAATATCCGAGTTTAAGTTGAACATGACCATATTGAAATTACCCCAAACAATTGATATAATTTTGATTAGTTCTACAATGGCTTTCCTATTTCAGCAAAAGACCCACGACAAGATTCATCAAGCAAATATCTTCTTCTCCACTTCCTCTTACAACACTTCAGGTGTCGACAGATGTGTAATGTTCTGCTGCTTGCTAATTCTAACCGCCACGGCCATAGACAGACCGTACTGGTGTAGAGTTTCTCTGATGTTATCGTTCCATCTAGCTCTTGGACTATCTCGTGATGAGGAAAGGGCCCAGTGCACTGAAGGTGGTGGTATCAGCGGACATGGAACAGAGAATGCTCTACACACTCTACCAGCAACTGATTATTTCGTGGATGGAGTATGGTTTGGGCATGCTCACGTCATCTTACAGCCGAAAAGAGAAGCTGGAACGCATGCCAAATGAAGCCAAAGTCATTTTGGAGTGTATGCGTGACATGTCATTTGTATGCATGCGGCACAAACTTGCATTGCCGTCCCTATATGAGAGATGAAATGTTTTCTTCTTCATCTTAAAGTCCATGCAGTGGGGGTGTTGGTAGTCATGTTATCCACAACCTTCTGCCTCGTGTACTTTCAGTCACCTCTGACACTGATGATCCTCCATGCCATGATGTCAAACTGTCAAGCGTCAGAGGTCACTTTCTATGTGAGCCATTGGGGAACAACAAGGGGTGTCGGCTAAAAAGATGTAGCTCCTGGATGGCACATGCAGAAGTCACGATCAAAACTGTTTGTGCTACTGACAAGACAGCGTGTGGTGAAGTATGGGTTACAGTGCCACCTAACAAAACAGAGTTGCACAAAGTGATAGCTACCTTGGACCGATGGTGCCGGGAGTGAATATCCGATGAAACAGAAGTATCAGTGCAAGAGCTAGCCATTAAAAGTTCACGCCCAGGAGACAGCTTTATAATAAGGCTATTATAGCAGGCCCTTGCCATGTGTCACGCACGTTCCATTGGTAATCTGGTAATCTTAGTTTCAGCTTCATAGCAAACGGGTCACCCCACAGTTGCTCCGCTCCTGTGCCAACGAAAAACAAACGCAGCTAACACCATTGCTATGATCGAGCAGTATTTGTCTTATTTAATCGTACGCTTCTCTACCCCCGCGTTCACTACCAGGTGGACTGAGCTTCAGGTTGAGAGAGCAATGTGGTGTCGATGTACAAAATTGGCCGCGGGCCTCTAATGAATAGCCCTGGTCTAGTGGTTAAACCGGATGAAACAATCGTTGAAGGAGTGCCACCTACTAAAGATCGCTACACTCCTGCCGTGCATGCTCCCGCCATGGAGTTCTACTTCTTCTTCTTTTCAACCAACATCTTTGTGGCATCACTAACAAAACCTCCAGACCACAATTCACTAATCTCAACAGTGCCAACCTTTATGGGTCCTTGAACATTCAGATCGCAACCATCAGATCCTGCTCGTCTGATGATAGACATAATAGGACGCTGGTAAACCGTCTTGTTTGTCTTCTTGATGTCAATACGTGCCCCCCCCCCCATACCCTTACATCCCCCTTCACCGATATGTGCGTGCATTATGTTTGTGTGAATTTGTGATCTTCTCTACTCACTGTGGGCATTCTCTGTATCCCGATCCGGCATAATGCGTAACCATATAAGAATGTGACGTTGTTTGAATCTGTGCATACACTGGAAACCACTAAGAACCCCCCCCCTCCCTTTTTTTTCTCTCTCTCTCTCTCCCCCCCCCCCCACCCCCCCTCCCCCCATCTCTCTCTCTCTCTCTTTCTAATTAACCATCCAGAATGGGCAGAATGTTAGACAGGCCTGCGCGCCCCATTCTTAACCCTTTGAAAATAAAATGTATTCGTTCATTCATTCATTCATTCATTCATCTATCCATCCCAGTTAATCTTGTTTGTACTATCCCATATGAAACAGATTCAGGATTGCATTTTGAACACATCCATCTGTAATTCACCATAGAGAATGTCTTTAGGGACTTGATCATCGTCCATTCTCTGGGTGACCAAGCCACCCTCACCTTCGTAGACAAAGCATTGAAAAAATCTTTCATATGTCTCAGAAATTAAAATTAAAAAAAAAAAAACACACATAGAACAGACAATACAATAAATTTCTCTTCTTCTTCTTAAGCATTCCGAGCGCTTAATGTTCATTGTTTCAGATATTGCAGATATCTCTCTGGTTGACCTTCTCTTTCCAGTTGGTAACATCAAGGGTTAATGGGTCTGTCTGGATATTATCTCTTCATAGTCTTCTTCGTGGTCTACGACCATTCAGCTCCCTTGCGTACACAGTTTTTTTTTTTTTTTTTACCTATTTGTCATTTGAAATTCTCTCAATAAACCCCCCTTCTATATTGTTCTCGTGGACCTGTTCACGTTTCCTGGCCCATCTACACAATTTCTCAGTCTGCAATAGGTCAGAAGGGTATCACGTTGTACTGTTGTTTTCAAAAAGAGTATATCGTGTGCCCTAGGCTGAGGCTGTTGGTAGGGGGTTTGGGTTAGGGCGAGTTATACATGTTCTGGGGTCGTTGAAAGCTGTGTCGTCGTGTAGTATAGAATACGTGACACCGGCACTGATGTAGTTTGAGGGACACTTCTCCGATGTAGAAGAGTCTAAGAAAGTATGAATGAAAAGTCAGGCAGTGGGTAGATGGGCTGAGTAACGTGAACAGGACCGTTCTCGCATTTCGGTTTATTTTGGTGACCTGTGTACAGGCACTGATTGTATTCCTACGCATGGAGGAAGTGGACATCTTGTTGATAGTTCCCGGTGTAATCATCACCAGTGGGTGTCACACAAGTTGGAACATTTTCTTTTCTTCTCAAACAATCTCCTGAACCATGGATGAGACGTACGATGTCATCGTTATGGGCACTGGGCTCAAGGTAATCTTTACGTTCATCTTGTCATCGGAGAGAATCGCCAGGTTTACTTGAATTAGTTGAATGACGGTGATGAGAAATTTATGATGGCATTCCCCATTCACTGCTATTTTTTTCGCCAACCCCTTCATTTCACTGATTGTCTTATGATGATTTTTTTTTAAAATTAACTTTCTGTATAGCAATACTTTCGAAATCAGAAATAAAGAGGCTTTTTTTTTAAAATTTAAGGACTTCACTAAAAAGCCAGCATTATTATATATGGCGTGTATATATGGAAAATTGTACATTTCAAGTGAATTATGTCAGTTGTCACTTGCTGACAAACGCATCACTGGGACGGTATTTGAGGAAATAATTCTACTTCCTTTGATCACTGGGCTGAAGTATTTTACCAGCGAGATGCTTAAAACCCATTGACCAGTATCAGTAAGCTAACTTGCTGTTCTTTACTCTTAGCCAGGCTCTGTCTCATTGTGATACTTTTTAAATTTAAACCTAAAATCCCATTCTAAATCTGCACTGTACAATTTACACATCTTTATTAATATTGTATGGTCCTGTAATACACCTGGCGTTGTCCAAGGTCACTTGCAATTGATTATTTCACTCAGTAAATCTATACATACACTCTACCAACAGATTACACAGCACCAGGACACAAAATTACCAGTATATCGATGTAATCTACTGTCAGTATTTTCCTAAGGGTTATCAGTCTCGACAGTTCAGCCAGGAATAATTTAGTTGCATATTTATAGAAATGTGGCCTCTTCAGTCATTTTGAAATCAAATATCTTCCATGAAAATCCTGTCTCTTCTTCTCTGTCCTCTCTCTCTCTCTCTCTCTCTCTCTCTCTCTCTCTCTCTCTCTCTCTCTCTCTCTCTCTCTCTCTCTCTCTCTCTCTCTCTCTCAGTGTCTGTCTTTCAGCTTACTGTAGTCAGTTGAAAGTGCTGCATCTGTTTTTCCACTTAAATAAGTGCTATTTTAGTATACATTTAATGGTTCAGTCGCTGAGCTTTGATAATCAGCCTGTTTTGTTGTATGCGTGTGTAAAAAAAATGTATTTATGGTGAAGCATGTCCTTGGCTTCATGAGAGGTACAGTTTTGCAGTATGTCTTTATTGCAGACAAAGACAAGGTATCTTGTCACATGATCTTACTCACCCCAAATACAAGGACAGTGTATCTTGTCAAGAGTATTCTTCATTCGAGAAATCAGCTTTACAAAAGAGATGTGGTTCTTTGAGAAGAATCATTGATTGATCTTTGATGAATGAGTTAGAAGTACAGTCACTGTCACAGACTCTGCAAGTGTAGACATTGTTTAGTTCAGGAACCCAGGTTTTTTTAATATTTGTTTACATGACTCATAAATGGAGTAAAGAAAAATAACAGTGTAGCTGAGAAGAAGAAGCCTATCAGGCATGTCCCAGAAAAAGAAATATGGGGGGGGGGGGGGGGGGGGGGGGGGGGGGTGAATGAATGGTCAGCCTCATCCACCAGCAAATTTTGGCCACAAAATCCAACTTATTATGATCAAGTTTGCTGAAATAGAATTTCTTTTTTATTCCACCCAAAAATAAAAGCACCAAAAAAGCTAACCGACCAAGATTACATTTTTAGAATTAGTATGAGGACTCCCCTGTGTGGGTTCCGGGGCCCCATTGTGGGGAAAACAAGAATAGACCCACTGCCTCCCCAAAAGCATGTCGTAAGAGTCGACTAATTGGGGAGCTTCCTTTGAAGTCGGAGTGCATCTGCTGGAGAGGCAAGGAACCAACAGTCTGTATTCAAGAGAATGAGATCTGTAAAACTGATGCACACGCAACACTCAGGTTCTCTAGCAGGACTGCAGTTCAGTAGACGAGCAACCAGAACCTGCTGCCAGAGTTTACAGCTGGTGAACGCGAAGAAGAAGAAGTATGTGGACTAAATTGCCATAGAACGATTTCCATAATAAAATTGGCTAAGAAAAAGAACAATACTGACATCCTAAAAGATCAGAACATCAATGAAGATTGGCTGGTAAACAGCATCTTGTCTTGAATACTGAAATATTTTGGCTATTCAAGCGCCACAATGGATTGGAAAGAATAATAAAAAGGAGGCATGGTGCCATGAAAGAGGGGCAGGAGCAGACCAGTTAAAAGATGGGCACAAGTATTAAATGACACCTTGGGTAGGAAAGCTCACGAGGCGGGAATTCTAGTGCGACCCCGAGTTTCTTTCGGGCAGGCTATGATGAGAGAGACATTCTGCCAAGGACCTCCTAAATGATGAGGATAAATAATATCTGAAGGTATGGAAAAAGTTGCAGAAGACGATAAAGGAGTATAGAAAGGTTTTGCATCACTTGATTGAAGATAAGAGTGAGCTGCATGCAGTTCAATGGATAAGGGGATTTAATTTCAGTCTGTTGAGGGCTTAAGTGAGGGTTAAAGGGCAGAAGAAGTGTATTTTGGGATCATTGCTGGTGGTGTGTCGTTGGTACTGTTTACAGATGCACCTCAAAGATCTGTGAGATGTCACTGGAACACTAATGGAAGCATCCTTATGAAATTAGGATCATTTAAAAACTGTAACTGTAAAGACAGAACAACAAACCTGCCATTGCAGCCTGTATTGACCACTTGTATGGGGGATGGTGAAATCTTTGAGCCAGAAGATTTAGGGCTGCTTGGCTAATGTTTATTTTTGCCCCCCTTCCTGACCAAAAAAAACATAAATTGAATGACCGTACTGAGGATTCTAACCTGGGTCTCTTTCATGAGAGCCCTGCATCTTTAACCATTTGGCCTGGAGTGCAGTCAGTGCCTCAAATTTATCTTCAAGTACCTTGCTGACTGAAGCTTCTCCATATCATGCTGTCTCTAACAGCTTGTCTCAGTTTGTGTGCTCACACCTTTAAAACAAATATTTTCTTATTGTCTTCTTCTATCTCCCCGTGTGGGTTCTGGTTCCCCAGTATGGAGAAAACAAGAAAAGACCTGCTGCCTCCCCAACAAGCATTTCATAAGAGTCAACTAACTTTGCACTTCCTTCCAAGTCAGGGTGCTTCTGCACGAGCAGCAAGGAACAACCAACTGCGCACAAATAAGCCAGTAAAATGGATGCACACGCAAAACTCGGGCCCTGGCACAAAGCCAGAGTCTAAACAGACAAACAACCAGGACTTTCCGCCGGAGCTTACAGCCGGTGAACAAAGAAGGAGAAGAAGGAGTCTTTATCTCAGTAAATCTTTCAAGTTAAGAATCGGTATCTCCCCACTCAGGACTTCTCCATAAGTAATTTTTTCCCATTCGTCGGCAACCACACAGTAATTCAAATTCTCTGCTACCGATAGCAGTTATATATCCCTTTGCATTTCCCCTGAGTGTACAGCAGATCTGTTCAACTGAGTTTATTTAGGGGCCAAAATGTTGAAAATGGGAATTGTTACAGGGCAGAGGTTTAAGCCCCAGCGAAGAAAAGTCGTTGGGAAAATAATATATTGTCAATGATCGGCAGCCGCTTGCTATGTTTCTGTGGGCCACATTCCACCGACAGACTGCCAGTTGAATAGAATGTCAGTCAGATCACCTGGTTTATTCATTGTTGTGCGATTCTCTCCAGACCATATTTTTTTTTTTGTTGCACTTCTGCACTGTTAATTTACTCCCATATTATCTTGACTGCATCTGGCTCATCATGCATTCTTGGCTTGACCACATCTGGCTTGTCATGATCAGTGGCTTGACCACATCATGCTTGTCATACATCACTGGGCCACCCAGTGGTGCAGAACCAGCCTTTTGGTTCCGAGCACACCTGCAGGCCCCAGGGAAAAGATCTAAAGGACATTAATTACCCCCTACCCGGGGCCTTTTTTCAGTTGTCACAGTATGTTCTTCTCATTCATAATGTGACCCAGTAATGATGGCTGCCTTTTTCTGATGTTTGTGATGAAATAAATGTGATTTATTTACTGAGGGTTTATAATATTGAATCTCTGCTTTTTGGATTTTTTTAAAATGACCTAGGCTGCCAGGTTGACCCAGCCTAAAACAGGTACAAGGAAATCCTGGAAAATAAAGGTGGCTGAAGAGCTAATCACCACCTTTTCTCTGAGGGCAGATCTACACAAAAAAAATAGCACCACATTCTCAGTATGACTATAGTTATAAATTTACTTTTGATATACAGAAATTCCTGTGTGGGTTCCGTGGCCCCATTGTTGGAGGTGGGGGTGGGAGGGGAAGATAAATAGGCCCACTCCCTTCCTAACAAGCTTGTTGTAATCAGGACTTCCATCAAATGTTGTGTGCATATGGTCTGCATATTTAATAAGTCACATCAGTAAAGCGGATGTGCACACAAAACTCAATTTCTGGAGCAAAACTTTGGTCCAGAGTTTACAGCCAGTGAATGCTGAGAACCAATTCTGGATTACATACAAAGACAGCAAGTGAAATGGTTTGCCCACTTAGAGAGAATGCCTTGTGACACCATACCATACAAAGCATACATGGAAAGAGAAGAAAGACGTAGAGCACGGGGTAGACCAAGAACAAGATGGAAGGATAACATCAGAGAAACTCTACAACAGCACGATGTGCCTATGGTCGAGGCAGCCAGAAGAGCTAGAAACAGAACCTTATGTCTCCCTCGACACCCACAGCGGTAAAAGAGGAAGTGAAGAAGAAGAAGAATGCTAAGAAGAAGAAGAAGAAAACGATATACAGAAAGAATATGTAGCTGCAGTGTTGCATTCAGATGTGATTGTCCATTGTTTGATCATTGGATGGTTAGTGCAACCAGAATCAGCCATGTTATCTTCTATTTTTATGAATTCAGGAATGCATCCTCAGTGGGATGCTGTCTGTGACTGGGAAGAAGGTTCTCCATGTGGACAGAAATACTTACTATGGAGGGGAAAGTGCTTCACTTACTCCTTTAGATCAGGTAAGGGTGACATTAGCAGTGCTGGGCTCGGCACTGGTAAATGATTTTGTGTGAAGCTTGTGCTGTTTATAACACCTGTAGAAGTATCCTTATGTAATGATAATCATTTGTAAATTGTAACTTCACAGTCAGTGTATAGTAATGGATGTGCAGAAATGTCAGTCAGTTGGGTAACCTTGAAGCCACAGAAATGTTAGATGTGAGAATTTCCTTCACAAGTGCAGTCTGCCGACAAAAACTGGCTGTATTTACCACTTTTGTCAGGGCAGGTGCGGGGGATGTTTTGAGGATTTAGGGCTGCATGGCTAGTGCCACAGACTTTGCAGGTCAACAAAGAATCAAAATGGTTTGGTCATCTGGTCAGATTGAACAAAATTAGCCAGCAACTAGAGTGTGCTACTTGTACTACTGTTAGTAGTAGCTCCGGAAAGGTGACAGTCATGTCCTTCTTAGGGCATTTCACCACCATTTGGCTAGGTCTGGCACTCAGCTCTCTCCTGTTGTCTTCCACCCCCCCCCCCCCCCCCCCCCCCCCCCCCCCAGGCAACAGCTTTGACAGGTTGGCTAAACCAGGATAAGGTATCCAACCTGGTTCTAAACCACTCGGTGATTGGGATATGCCTACCCTGCATGCAAAGACTGCACTTGGCAGATTGTGAGGATGAAACCTCGTGGTTCAACAGACAAAAAGGGGATTAGATTACCAGCATGCTCTGGGGAGAGCTTCGAGCAAGGCAGGGCACGTAAGACTTGGTCATCCACTGCACCTAGCTCCATTTCCAATCGTCTCGACATTGTCTTGCCATTGGATCAAGATGGACACAGGCAAGAGAGAGTGACACACATATATATATGTGTGTGTGTGTAAATATGCACACACATACACACACACAGAGATTATATATATATATAAAATAAACATGGAAAGTTTCCTGCACAACTTCATTTATATATAAGAGAAATGCTTCCATTCAAGCTTAGTATTACTCTCTGCTGTTTTTAGTGTGGCTTTCATGTAGGCAGTAGTTATAGAATACTTAATATGAAAATATTCTGTTGCTGCCAGGTTTTCCAGCACTTTGGCAGACCACCTGTTGGTGACAAGTATGGCAGAGGTCGAGACTGGAATGTTGATCTCATCCCAAAGTTCCTGATGGCTAATGGTAAAGTTGATTGTCTGGTAGCTGGTAATATTGGTTGTATAGAAAATTTGGTTGTGTGGTAGCTGGTAATGTTGGTCATGTGAACAGTGTGACAGCAGTGACTGGTGTAATATTGATTATCTAAAACTAATGGACATTGTCAGTGCTGATTTATCCCCGTGTGGGTTCCGGGGCCCTGTTATAGGGAAAACAAGAATAGACCCACTGCCTACCCAAAAGCATGTCGTAAGAGTCGACTGAGAGCTTACCTTCAAAGTTGGAGTGCATCTGCCTGAGAGGCAAGGAACCAGCAGTCTGCATACAAATGATCTGGAAAACGGATGCACACGCAGCACTCAGGTTCTGGAACAGGACTGCAGCCCAGAAGTGAACAGCCAGAACTTTCCGCCAGAGTTTACAGCTGGTAAACGCGAAGAAGAAGTACTGATTGAATTAAAGATGTTAAACCATTGAGAATACTGGTTATGTCAAACATGTTAGGTCGACCTGAGAGCCAAGGTCAGTTTTCGGGGAAAAAATTACTTCCTGCTGATTTGAACCTAATACTTATGGGCAGGCAGGTTAGAGTCTGGCCACTATGCTAGATCAAAGCCACAATGATAGATAATGTCCACAGTGCTAGATAATAGCCACAGAGCTAGATAATAGCCACAGTGCTAGATAATAGCCACAGTGCTAGATAATAGCCACAGTGCTAGATAATAGCCACAGTGCTAGATAATAGCCACAGTGCTAGATAATAGCCACAGTGCTAGATAATAGCCACAATGCTAGATATCAGTCGATCAGTTTGTCATCTCCTTGCTGCTACCTAAATTTTCACTATACCATCCTGAGGTTTTAAAATCTCAGTCTGAACGACAGACCTCCAACAACACAGATTTCAGATACCATTGTCAACCATAGAAAAGGTTATAATTAGGGCATCTGTAATGGCTACACCAGCCAGCTGTAACCTGCAGTCTTGTTTATTAGATAAGGACTTTGAATCCATTTTTATGTCTTTACACAACGGCAGTTTTTCTTTGATTTGCATTTCTGTGCTTAATTTAAATAAATACAAGAAAGTTGATTCAGCTTGTTTTTGGCTGGGTCACACTTAGAAATTGGAGGATGGTCGAGTTTCTGAGGGTATCCTTTATGGTGAAATACAGATGGGTAGAAGGTGTAAAGGTCTGCCTCTACTACAATGTAAAGATGTGTGTAGGCGGATACATGTATTGAGGTAGATTCCTGAGAGCAGAATACCAACAACTGTTTTACATGGGGGGGGGGGGGGGGGGAATTCAGTAATGAAGTGGGAATATGGAGAAAAAAAAAATGATTGCAGAAGTTGAGCTATGAGCATCTGAGACGAAGCATATGCAGTGCATGTGATGGCAAGAATGGTCATGAAATCCAGTACTCTGTGGAATACTTTTCTTAATACAGGCAGGTCTTTCTAGTCACACTCACCATTGCCATGGGTGGTGATTGCTATACCCCCCTGTAGCACATTATAACACTTTTGTCTGGAAAGACAAAAAGGTGCCAAGGTGTTACCTTGTTTACAAAAGTACTTTTTTACGTTCACATAAAACTCTCTTGCTTTTTTAATGAAGAAGATCTAGCAGAGGGGTTAGAATGCTGTGTTCTCATTTTCGAGACCTAGGTTTGAATCCTCAATAAGGTGATGGCATTTTAGTTGTCTGTCCTGGTTAAAATAAATTCCCAGACTACGTAGTTCATGGAGACCTCACCAGCCTTGCGGCCTTAAATCCTCTAGTTTAAAAAAACAAACCTTTGCCTTACACTATCCTGAAATCATAAAACAGTAAAAGAACCTTTGTTTTAATTACAGCTGATTCTGTAGCAATTTGTTTTACCTACAGGCCAACTGGTGAAGTTGCTCATTCATACTGGGGTCACCCGTTACCTGGAGTTCAAATCTGTGGATGGCAGTTATGTGTACAAGGGAGGCAAAATCTACAAGGTGCCTGCTGATGAGAAGGAGGCTCTGCAGTCATGTAAGACACCTTTTAGATGTGTAATGCTGTCTGCAGTCATGTAAGACACTATTCTAGATATGTAATATTGGTCTGTAGTCATGTAGAACCCTGTTCTAGATGTGTAATGTTGCTCTGCAGTGATGTAAGACCTTGTTCTGGTTGTGTAATGTTGCTCTGCAGTCATGTAAGACCTTGTTCTGGTTGTGTAATGTTGCTCTGCAGTCATGTAAGACCTTGTTCTGGTTGTGTAATGTTGCTTTGCTGTTGTGTAAGATCTAGTTCTAGATTACAGCGTTATTCTGCTTTTATGTAAGACCCTGTTCTAGATGTCAGATAGTGTCCTCTGCTTCCGCCACCCAGAACCAACTTCATTTTAAATGCTTACCTTTGTTTTCTCTCTCTCTCTCTCTCTTTCTCTCTCCCTCCCTCACTCTCTCTCTCTCTCACACTCACTCAACCACATACGTTACTTACAGAGAGAGAGAGAGAAAGAGATACCTTGCTACACATTGTCTCGTACATTTTGTCACACAATATAGCACAACACCATCAGACAGTGTTTGGCAAGCATCTTGTCACACAATGTAGCATGTACCTAGTCACACACACAGTGTCTTATTGTAATAATAATTGCTCTTTCCAGCTTTAATGGGCATCTTTGAGAAGCGGCGCTTCAAGAACTTCCTTCAGTTTGTGCAGGACTATGAAGTGGATGATCCCAAAACCTGGAAAGGAGTTGACCCCACAATGATCTCAAAACAGCTGTATGAGAAGTTTGGGCTTGACGCCAACACTCAAGACTTCACAGGACATGCCCTTGCGCTGTTCAGAAATGACAAGTAGGTGGAGTTGTTGTTTTGTCCTTGAAGAATTCTTTCCTGTCCAGTGTGTTTGCACATTTTCATAGTAAAGTATTGTATCTCCTTGGTAGAATTGTCTTGTTTAATTGGAAGAATTATGGGGAAATGTTTCATCAATCTTGAGTTGAATTGAATTGTTATTGGAGGAATTAGGGTGAAGTTCCTGTCACTGATTTTGTCTTATTGAAAGAATTTGGGTGTAATGTTTCACAGTTCGTAAGCTAATTTGTCTTATTGAAGGAATTAGGATGAAGTATTTCACAGATCTTGAGTTGTCTTATTAGGTGAATTGGGGTGTAGTGTTTCACAGATCTTGAGTTGAGTTGTCTTATTAGATGAATTGGGGTGTAGTGTTTCACAGATCTTGAGTTGTCTTATTAGGTGTTTCACAGCCCTCCATGTTCTCCTCATATAATTCGTTCTGTCTCATATTCTTTTTGTGAAATATATTATGGTCTTGCTCCGCTTCTTAACAAGCTTGTTGTAAATTGCAACACTATGCAATACTGGCATCTGTTTTATGCAATTATTTTTTTGCTGTTTTAATGCTACTGTCATTGACACTTTGTTATGAGTACCGTCAAATTGTTTCTAAGTTAAAAGCCCTCATGTAACCGACAAATATTATGATATTACGCAGGTATTAACAGATTATTTTTGCAGTGTCACATCTAACAGATGAGTGTTGCAGGTAGTAACAGGTGAATATTACAATGTTGCAGGTACATGTTGGAGCCCTGTGTTGAGCTAATCAAGAGGTGCCGACTGTACAGTGAATCGTTAGCTAGATATGGCAAATCTCCGTATCTGTACCCCCTGTATGGTCTCGGGGAACTACCCCAGGGCTTTGCCAGGTAAGTGTTTTTCTTCTGGTTACAAATCTCTTCAGGTGTATTCAAGTTGCCAGTAAAGGACCTTTTCCTAAGCCGTTAGGTGTTTTGGACATACAGTGGTAGACATATTTTATAGACCGATTGGCACTCGGTGGGTGAGGTCGTCAGAATCTCGCTGGCTGACTTTACTTCCCAGGACTTTTCTTTGTACCCATTATAAGCTGTGTTGAACTGGGAACCACGGTCATTTTTGCTTTAATCCAGCTCCATGCGGATTTGAACCCACAACCATAGGGCCCGTGGTGAGGGTCTAGCCACTACACTATGGCGGCTTCCCCTAGTTACAGGTTACTATCTCTTAATAAGCTATCTTTTTTTTGTTACAAATCAGTTTTAATTACAAGTGCCTTTCTGCTAGTTAAAAATGTTTTCTCTTTAGTTACATGTGTCTTTCTCTAACTTACAGGCATCTTTCTATAAATTACAAGTTTCTTTCTCTAGTAACAAGAGTTTTTGTTACAATCATGTTTCTCCTAGTTTTTGCTTGCTACAGCTGTCTATTTACTCTTAAGTTACAGCTGTCATTTGAATTTCTAGGAACAACTACTATGTTGAAGATGCAGTAATAGATGAAACGTAAGATTTAAGATGGATTCTATTGTAGTTTCAGCCAAGAGGGATGTTTGAGAGGTCAGATCCGAAAATGTTTACAAACTGCTGGGTAACTGGAATAATCTTATGCAGGTTGCTAAAGGAGAAGGTGCATATCTGGGTTAGCCTAGAGCAGGGCTATTCAACTAAGTCACTCAGAGGCCAACATTTTAAAAATAGGGATCATAGCGGACCAGAGACACCAGCCTCAGTATAGAAAGATAATTAATACCATTCAGCTGACAATGCTTGGCAGGCCACTTGCTAGGACTCTGTGGGCCACATGTGGCCTACTGACCATCAGTTAAATAACCCTGGCCTAGAGTACTACAATATTCTTTAATTAAACAAAAAATGTTCGTTTGATATATGTAGTTTTCTCCAGTGACTTTATTGTAATTACAGCCTTTTTCTAGATACAAGTGACTTTCACCTAGTTCAGCTGCTTTGTCTTAGATTTGGGTCATCTGGGTAAAGATTGGATATTGTGGCATTCAGGACAAGCCCATATTAGTCGTGTCTCCCTCGTCAACAACCAGTGAAGAGTCTCCATATTGACGAACCCCTTATCGTTTGGTTAACTACTAGTCTTGTCATCCCCCGAGTGGTGCCTAAAGTCTGCAGACACTTCCTAAGAAGTTTCTCCTAGAAGCAGTTGCTTTCTTTTGCATATAGGTATTTGCATTTTCCTAGTTAAAACTGCCATTGGTTGGGGCATGTGGAGAGAATGGCAGACAACACATATCAGGAACTGCATACACACACAAAATGACTGCAGACTATGAGACAGACCAACAAGACTGGAGAGAGAATATACAGGCAGACCTACAAATACTCGGAGTCACCATCTGGAAAGAAAAGAAAAAAGTAACAAAGATAACTGGTGATATCTGCATCAGCGAAGCTCAAGAGGGAGGAATACTGAAGAAGAAGAAGAAAACTATATTTCAGCAAGTGCTTAGGGGTATTATTATTACTTAAACGTATTGTCGGTGGCTTAGGTGTTGCAAACACACTTCGGAATGCCGGGGTGCCAGGTCAAATCCCAGCAGTAGGCCTTGCGCCCTGCATTGGTTTTCGACAGTGGTATCGAGAAGCCGACCGTCCAGAAAGCAACGACAAACTACTGGACATTTATTTGCCTCGAAAAACCACAACAGCCAAAAAAAATGCTGGGGTTGGTTCTGCAACGTCCTGTAAAGGATACACAACTACCATTTATTTGCCTCGAAAAACCACAACAGCCAAAAAAAAATGCCGGGGTTGGTTCTGCAACGTCCTTTAAAGGATACACAACTAAATTTTTAAAGTGTTGTGTCCCGTTTTCTGTTTGTTTACATAGATTGAGTGCCATCTATGGTGGAACCTACATGTTGGACAAACCAGTGGATAAGATTGTGATGCAGGATGGCCATGTGGTGGGTGTGTCTGATGGCAAGGACACAGCCAAGTGTAGCATTGTGGTCTGTGATCCTTCCTATGCTCCTGATCGGCGCAAGAAAGTTGGACAGGTGGGTGGTTGATACTTCTGTTTGTTTGTAGTCTTTCTTGCTGTTGTATCTCTTTTGATTTTCTTTGTGGTAATACAATTTTCTAGTTTTTTCTTGTGGTGGTACAACCTTTTTTTTTTTTACTGTTTTCTCTGAGGTGATACAACTTTCTACTGTTTTCTTTATTGTGATACAAGTTTCAACCCTTTTTTTTGGGTGTGATGATGCAAATTTCTACTGTTTTTCTTCTTTGTGGTGATACAATTTTTTATTGTTTCTCTTTGTGGTGATACAACTTTCTACCATTTTTCAATGTGGTGATACAACTTCTACTGTTTTTCTTTTGTGGTGATACAACTTTCTACTGTTGTTGGTTGTGATAAAATCTTCTACTGTTTTTCTTTGTGGTTGTGCAACTTTCTATTTTTTTCTTTCTGGTGATACAACTGTCTTATTTATTTTTCTTCTTTGTGGTGTACACATTTCTAGTGTTTCATTTTTGTGGTGATACAACCTTGTACTTTTTGTCTTTGTGGTGGTACAACTTACTCATGTTTTTCCTTGTAGTGAACCAACTTTCTATTGTTTTCTTTGTGGTGATACAACTATCTATTGTTTTCTGTATGTTGATAAAGCCTTTTGCTGTTTTTCTTTGTGGTGTTACAACTTTCTGTTGTTTTTCTGTGGTGATACCACTATCTATTGTCTTTATTTGTTTTACAGCATGCTTGTCAGGAATCAGTGGGTCTGTTCTTTGATTCCCCCCCCCCCCCCCCCCCCCCCCCCCTCCCAATGTTGACCTGGAACCCACACATAGAAAAAAGTGGGAATACACATTTTTCCTGTTTCTGTGGGTAGTGTACAGGTGTACTGTTTTCTCTGGGTGGCTGAAGAACTTTTGCTGTTTCTCTGTGTGGCGGTTGTATGTGTTAACTGTTTTTCTTGATGGCAATATAACTTCTGTTTCTCTGTGTGGTGGTTGTATGTATTTACTGTTTTTCTTGATGGCAATATAACTTCTGTTTCTCTGAGTAGTGATACGACTTATTCTTGTCCGATTGGCAATACAATTGTTCTTTTTTTCCCCTCCCTTTCAGGTTGTTCGTGCTATCTGCATCTTGAATCATCCGATTGATAACATAAGGGGTGCACAGTCGGTTCAGATCATCATTCCCCAGAACCAGGTTAACAGAAATGACGGTAAAATAATCATTTTTCCATGTACGGGAATAGTAGTTTGGAGGGTTTTGTGCAGAAGAAAGAAAGAAGTATTGCACGTAAACATAAAAGCTATAAATAGCTATAATTAATAGCAAGATTTTACATATATTTTTAATTAAAAGCATTTTTATCCCTTTCTGAATTTATTTATTAGGGGAAAAACTGTATTGCTTTGTGTATTTCACTGTGTCCTATACTGTCCTAGTAAATATAGGATCCCTTATCATGCCTTCCGTTGTATTGGACATTTAATACTAGGCCTATATTTTATAGACAAATAGGCACTCGGTGGGGTGATGTGAACAACAACACGCTGGCCACCCTTACTTCCCGGGACTTTACCTGGTACCCATTTAAGGCTGGGTCGAGCCAAGGTCATTTGAAAAAAAAACAAGTCTAGCTCTCTCAGGACCTGAGCTCACCGCCTGTGAACCCTCAAGGGAGCATCTAGCTGCTACTACCACACCATCCTAAAAAGTTGTAAATGCAAGCGGTAAATGCAGTTGTTTTCCGAATAATAAAGAGAAATTCAAGTACTAAATGCAGTTGTTTTCCTCATAATAAAAAGAAATTCAAGTAGTAAATGCAGTTGTTTTCTTCATATTAAAGGAAAATTCAAGCAGTAAATGCAGTTGTTTTCTTCATAATAAAGGGAAATTCAAGCAAATGCAGTTGTTTTCCTCATAATAAAAAGAAATTCAAGTAGTAAATGCAGTTGTTTTCTTCATAATAAAGAGAAATTCAAGTGGTAGATGCAGTTGTTTCTTTATAATAAAGGGAAATTTGAGTAGTAAATGCAGTTGTTTTCCTAATAGTAAAGGGAAATTCAAGTAGTAAGTGCAGTTGTTTTCTTCATAATAAAGATAAATTCAAGCAGTAAATACAGTTGTTTTCCTAATAATAAAAAGAAATTCAAGCAGTAAATAGTTTTCCGAATAATAAAGAGAAATTCAAGTAGTAAATGCAGTTGTTTTCCCTCATAATAAAGGGAAATTCAAGCAGTAAATAGTTTTCCGAATAATAAAAAGAAATTCAAGTAGTAAATGCAGTTGTTTTCTTCATAATGAAGGGAAATTTAAACAGTAAATGCAGTTGTTTTCCTAATAATAAAAGGACAAAACGTACCCATTTATCTAAAATGTACAAATATGAATATGATATTTTTGTAGTAAATATATGCACGCGTACAACTCCTGCTCAGGATGAGAAAAATTCCCTAGACCAGTGTTTCCCAAACTTGTCTTGATCGAGGTGGCGCCCATTTCAATTAAAATTTTGCCATGGCGCCCTAGCCTAAGTAAAAGTATGACTATTTGTGTCTTGGTTCAATTTATTATGAAGCTTTTACAGCGCACAGTTTGGGAATCACTGCCCTAGACACGTATTTGTCTCTTTCACAGATATATACGTGTGCATGGTTTCTTCCACTCACAATGTCTGCCCACAAAATTACTATCTGGCAATTGTAGCCACAACTGTAGAGACAAACAACCCGGAAGCAGAACTGCAGCCTGGCCTAGAGTTGCTGGGAACTATTGAAGAAAAGTAAGTAGACTTTCTCTGCTGTTTTTTCTTTACAGCTGTGAAATAGCGATTTGTGTTGTCTTGAAGAAACAGTCAGTTTTGCATTTAGTTTACAGAGAACAGTAGAATAATCAGTCTCCCTGTTTAGGCTATGTAGAGCAACGAGATAATGTTTAGGCTTTGTAGAGCAGCGAGATAATGTTTAGGCTTTGTAGAGCGACAAGATAATGTTTAGGCTTTGTAGAGCAGTGATATAATGTTTAGGCTTTGTAGAGCGATAAGATAATGTTTAGGCTTTGTAGAGCAGCGAGATAATGTTTAGGCTTTGTAGAGCGACAAGATAATGTTTAGGCTTTGTAGAGCAGTGATATAATGTTTAGGCTTTGTAGAGTGATAAGATAATGTTTAGGCTTTGTAGAGTGATAAGATAATGTTTAGGCTTTGTAGAACAGCGACAAGATGTTTAGGCTTTGTAGAACAGCGAGATAATGTTTAGGCTTTGTAGAGTGACAAGATAATGTTTAGGCTTTGTAGAGCAGTGATATAATGTTTAGGCTTTGTAGAGCAGTGAGATAATGTTTAGGCTTTGTAGAGCAGGGAGATAATGTTTAGGCTTTGTAGAGCAGCGAGATAATGTTTAGGCTTTGTAGAGCAGCGAGATAATGTTTAGGCTTTGTAGATCAACGAGATAATGTTTAGGCTTTGTAGAGCAACGAGATAATGTTTAGGCTTTGTAGAGCGACAAGATGTTTAGGCTTTGTAGAGCAGCGAGATAATGTTTAGGCTTTGTAGAGCGACAAGATAATGTTTAGGCTTCGTAGAGCAGCGAGATAATGTTTAGGCTTCGTAGAGCGACAAGATAATGTTTAGGCTTTGTAGAGTGGCAAGATAATGTTAAGGCTTCGTAGAGCGACAAGATAATGTTTAGGCTTTGTAGAGCAACAAGATAATGTTTAGGCTTTGAAGAGCAGCAAGATAATGTTTAGGCTTTGGAGAGCGACAAGATAATGTTTAGGCTTTGGAGAGTGATGAGGTAGTCGGGTTTGATTGTTTAATTCTCAAGGACTTAAGCAGGAGGAGATTGGAGCTCCTTTAGATCTGTTCGTAGTGCTGTGCTAAATGACTTCTGCATTTATTCTTGTAGGATCAGTATAATAATAGGATTAATAGAATTGTCCACTTACATTTTATCTTGGGGGATCAATAATGTTAACATTATGTTTTTGTTTAGTCTTCTAGAATCAGCGGTCAGAGAGGGAGATATATTTTGTTTAGACCAGTTAGCACCTTGATGGGTAGGAGTGTCATTATCTTGCTAACCAGTTAGCACCTTGATGGGTAGGGATGTCATTATCTTGCTGACCAGTTAGCACCTTGATGGGTCGTGATGTCATTATCTTGCTGACCAGTTAGCACCTTGATGGGTAGTGATGTCATTATCTTGCTGACCAGTTAGCACCTTGATGGGTAGTAATGTCATTATCTTGCTGACCAGTTAGCACCTTGATGGGTAGTGATGTCATTATCTTGCTGACCAGTTAGCACCTTGATGGGTAATGATGTCATTATCTTACTGACCAATTAGCACCTTGATGGGTAGGGATGTCATTATCTTGCTGACCAGTTAGCACCTTGATGGGTAGTGATGTCATTATCTTACTGACCAATTAGCACCTTGATGGGTAGGGATGTCATTATCTTGCTGACCACTTAGCACCTTGATGGGTAGGGATGTCATTATCTTGCTGACCAGTTAGCACCTTGATGGGTAATGATGTCATTACCTTGCTGACCAGTTAGCACCTTGATGGGTAGGGATCTCATTATCTTGCTAACCAGTTAGCACCTTGATGGGTAGTGATGTCATTATCTTGCTGACCAGTTAGCACCTTGATGGGTACGGATGTCATTATCTTGCTAACCAGTTAGCACCTTGATGGGTAGTGATGTCATTATCTTGCTGACCAGTTAGCACCTTGATGGGTAGGGATGTCATTATCTTGCTGACCAGTTAGCACCTTGATGGGTAGGGATGTCATTATCTTGCTGACCAGTTAGCACCTTGATGGGTAGGGATGTCATTATCTTGCTGACCAGTTAGCACCTTAATGGGTAGGGATGTCATTATCCTGCTGACCAGTTAGTACCTTGATGGGTAGGGATGTCATTGTCTTGCTGACCAGTTAGCACCTTGATGGGTAGTGATGTCATTATCTTGCTGACCAGTTAGCACCTTGATGGGTAGTGATGTCATTATCTTGCTGACCAGTTAGCACCTTGATGGGTAGTGATTTCATTATCTTGCTGACCAGTTAGCACCTTGATGGGTAGTGATTATCTTGCTGTCAGTGAAAAGTTATTTGTATCTGCAAGAGACTATCTGTAAGTGTAATGAGCTATCTGCAAGGAGTTATCTGTAACTGTAAGGAGTTATCTGCAACTGTCAGGAGTTATTATCTGCAACTGTCAGGAGTTATTATTTGCAACTGTCAGGAGTTATCTGTAACTAAGAGATTATCGGTGACTGTAAGGAATTTTCTGTAACTGTAAGGTGTTGTCTGTAACTCTAATTTAATTTATTATTTGTAAATAAGAGACTATATGTAACTATGAGAGATTTATCTGTACTTGCGAAAGATTTTTTCTTATAGGCTGTCTATAATAACAAGAGAACTATCTATAACATTGTGAGATCACGTGTGTTATTTTGCCTGTTTTTCAGGTTTGTTAGTGTGGTAGACCTCTTTGAGCCAGAGGATGATGGGAAAGACAGCAAGGTAATTGTTTTTGTTATTTCATATAATTTTTCTTTAGTAGAAAAAAAATAGAAGTAGTGAGAAATGGGGTGTTAAAGTCCCATCCTGAACTTGTATCCATGTATGTGAGCAACGGACAGTAGGCAAAGTTGGTAAAAATTCATTACAATTAGAGAAATGGTTTCTGGAAAATGCAAGGAAAACCATAGACGGAAAGCGAAAAATTAATCAGGCAGCCGTCCGAGAAACTTGGGAAATTTATCAAAGTTTAGAGAAATTTGACATAGCTAGACAGAAATTTGTGGCTGTGTTCTGAGTAAACTAGAAAACCTAGCGAAAGATGACAAACTTGATGGCAAAATAATAAGAGGGATCCTTGTGTGGATTCCAGCGCCTGGTTTGGAAAATTGGGAGCGGGGGGAACCTACTATCTTTCTAACAAGCAGGTGGCAAGAGGCTGCCAGTTGAAGGTTTGTTGAAATTGGATGTGTTGGGCCAAGCAGCGCAGAGATCACAGCCTAGTTGTAAGCCACAACACAGTTTGAGCCACCTGAGTACTAACAGTGGTGGATTTTTTTGTTTGTTTAATGACCTTGGCTTCCAGGTCAACCCAGCCTTAACTCTTTGAGTCCCAAGGAACGCATCATACGTTCATAGGTTCCTACCTAAAACCCCAATAAACGCATGATGCGCCGATTTTATGACTCTATTTACTACCCCATGGGCTTGTGATGCTAAACCCCCTGGGACTCAAAGAGTTAAATGGGTACTAGGTAAAAGTCTTGGGAAGTAAAGGTGGCCGGCAATGCTGACCACACCACCCATTAACTGCTGATTGGTCTATAAAACATTGCATTGTAGTTTACAGCTAGGCTGTGGTCTATAAAATATAGGTCTAGCCCTATATGCCCAGTATGCCGAAGGCATGGAACAGTGTCATCTTTGACAGAGACAGCATTTTAGATGGCGGTAAACTTTGAAGACATCATAGTCTGCATGTCACTGACCTATCGAAGATAACTTGCTGAGTTCTTATGTACATTCAGAACAGCTTCTTCCTTTTTCTCCTCCGTTCACCCTTAAAGGGTGGTTAGCACCTTGTAGTGTTGTTCACAGCTAGGCTGCGCATTCAGCAATCCCCTAATTAATCACCTTTTGCAACATACTTGCTAAGATGGCAGTGCTCCCCCCCCCCCCCCCCCAAATGTAATCCTAGAATCCTGAAAGAGAGGAGTGGCAACAACCATCTAGGCCAGGGCTATACAACTAAGTTTACTCAGGAGCCCCAGCATAGAAAGGTCATCAATGCTATACAGCTAGCAGTGATCCGTGGGCCAAATGGGATGCCTGTGCCACCGGTTGAATAGCCCTGAACTAGGCAGTTTGTTATGTGATCTGAAATTCCAATGAAATCTTAAGTCTGGTTTGTGGTTGTCTGCTTCACAGATTATTAAATGGATACACATTTTGTTTAAATATTTTTTTAGATAAAAAAACAAACCTTGACAATTTGTTAATGCTCTTATATATTGTTTTTTAAACAGATTTTCATAACCAAGTCTTACGATGCCACCTCTCATTTTGAAACCACTTGTGACGATGTGTTGAAAACCTACGAGCGCATCACCGGAGCCCCCTTTGACTTCAGCAAGGTGAAGCACACAGAAGTGGACTCGGTTGGAGAGTAACTGTGTGGCCTGGCCCGCACAAATTGTAGAATATTCTCGTACTTGTACTTGCAATGCTGATTGTATTTTCTGTGTCGTCAGATTATGTTTATAGTTGTGAACTGTGGGCATATGAAGGGGGTTAGGGTGTTTAAAAACACTCAGTAGGCTTGTGAGGATTCTTTCATTGCTAATTTTTTTTTTTTAAATTATTTTTCCCAATCAGTGAATTTTAATATTTGTTCATCGAGTATCTGTATCCCTGTGTCATTCCTGCTGTCTTCTGTTTCTCATTATGTATCAGAACCACAGAAATCTTTCTGTTCAGTAGATGGCATGTACCACAAAGCATTCTATGATGGTAATATCGGTTGAGACAGGTAGACACAGGGCAACATCTTCCTGATCAGTAGTTAACCTACCTTGGAAGTCAGAGTGTATCTCCCTGAGAGGCCAGGAATCAACAGTCTGCACACACAAGTAAGCCAGATCAGGTGCGCCTGCAAAAAATAAGTTCTGGATTATGACCAAAGTCCAAAAATTGACATGAACCTGGACTTTCTGCAGTTTGCAGCCTGTGAACATGAAGATTTACAGCCTGTGAACATGAAGGTTTACAGCCTGTGAACATGAAGGTTTACAGCCTGTGAACATGAAGGTTTACAGCCTGTGAACATGAAGGTTTACAGCCTGTGAACATGAAGGTTTACAGCCTGTGAACATGAAGGTTTACAGCCTGTGAACATGAAGGTTTTACAGCCTGTGAACATGAAGGTTTTACAGCCTGTGAACATGAAGGTTTACAGCCTGTGAACATGAAGATTTACAGCCTGTGAACATGAAGGTTTACAGCCTGTGAACATGAAGGTTTACAGCCTGTGAACATGAAGGTTTACAGCCTGTGAACATGAAGGTTTACAGCCTGTGAACATGAAGGTTTACAGCCTGTGAACATGAAGACAAAGAAGTTGACGTATTGGCTGAATAGTTTGTCAGTTGGTAGTAGTTGAGACAAGCTAGAATGGTTGTTATGTTCTGCTGATTGGAAGAATACCTACAGGAACAGTTTAACCAATACACCAAGGATGAGACCAAACTGAAAAACATCAAAGAGCTTCCCATTATGTTCTTGCTTTTTTCCATGCAAGAACACCTAGGATTGAGTGCTAATGGGTTAGTTTCTGGGGAAGTAACTTCAGTACAGCACGAATTGTGAATATCAAGTTCCACAGAGGGGATGGAGAAAGACCGGCTTTCTATTCAGTCAAGAATTTGTATTGTGACAAATTACTTGACATGAGATCAATCATGTCTGGAGTAGATGTCCTGCCAAAGTCACAAGTTACCAAAGACGATCAGAAATAAAATATTTAAAAAAAAAATCATAGTCTGTTTAAACAGCCACTGATCACTGGCATCATGACTAATAGACTGAAATTGCTTAGACATTATGAGAGAATGTCAGGTGACAGAGGTAAATACACAAGAGAGCTGAATAGTAGTAGGTCATGGGGCAGACCAAGAAGACGATGTAGAGATAATATCCAGACAGACCTACAAACACTTGGTGTAACCAACTCGAAAGAGGCCAACCAGAGAGATAAATGGAGGTCTGCTACAGTGAACCTCAAGAGCTCGGAGTGCTGAAGAAGAAGAAAAAGTAAAACTGAAGCAGAAGAGTTTAAATAATAACTAGAACAGTATAGAAGACTATAATGTCTGACTTTGGAACAGCAAGCTTTACATGTGTGAGTTAACTGATAAAGAGAAAATTATCAATAAAGGGGCACAAATACATCTTGTACCATCTTTTTGTGTTAAAATACTGTCCCCTGGTTGCTCAGCTTGGCTGATGTTAAAACAACTGTGTTTGTCAGTGGCCTGTATTGCAATAGAATGTGATTTAGACACCTTGTCAATTTTTGTTTTGTGTAAATTCCCCCCGTTTTTTTTTTTTTTCAATTATTATTGTACTTATTGACATGCCTGTTTGTAACAGCTACTGGTGATTTCTATTTTTGGATGCATTTTTATTTCTCTTTATTTCACTTTTGGGTTTTGTTTTAGCTGCAGTTTTTCCTGTTGTTATTGTGATGTGCAAGGAGAAGGCATTGAATTTCATTCCAGTCATGCAACATAGACACCACAAAGTTGGCCACCATTAACTACATGAAGAATATCTAGGAGCTACAGAACATTTGCAGACATGAACTCTTTGATCACCATTTCTTTTGACCTTTGTTTGAATGTCCCATATGAGAGCTCCTGACAAGAACATTTCAAAGTGTGCACCATCTTGCCGGGAGTCTCTGTGGCAGAGCGGCTAGATGCTCGCCGCTGATCGTAAGGTCGTCGGTTCGCTCCCTGGTGGAGCCGGACTTTTAAAATAAAATGACCTTGGCTCCTAAGTCGACCCAGTCTTGACTGGGTACCGGGTGCAGTCCCGGGAGGTAGAGGCGGCCGGCGTGATGCTGACCACATCACCCATCTTGTGCGGATGGGTCTATTAAAAATATAGGTTTAGCCCGAATGCCCTATATATATGTATATGCTCTAAAGGCGGGGAAAGAGGCTCTTTACTTTTTACTTACCATCTTGCCATGACTGTTCATCATCTCAGTTGTCTGTAATTTATTCATTAGTTAATCTTTACAGACCAGGTGCTTTACTGAACATTGCCGTCATCACTGGGAAGTGTTGATATTTCATCAGTTGCCTTCCTGTATAGACCATTCTGCTCAAGGTTTCTCTAATGGCATATATCCTCCTTGTGTTGCTTCACGGTTACCTCTTCTTCTTCTGGAGATGATGCCTGATGTTGCTTTTTTTTTTAAAGCCCCTGTGATTTTTAATGTGACCAAAGTGTTTCCGTTTCTGAACCATGATGCTGTTTAAAAGATAATTTTCTTGGATTTTCACACCTTAAAGAATGTCAGTATTTTTGTTTCTTCTTCATCCATGTTATTCTAAGAACATCTTAACTCAAAAGCCCAGATATTTTTGTTTAATGATTGCAGTCATTAGTAATCTTGGCTTTTCTCAAGGTTTTCCAGCACCCAAATCGGCCCTTGTAAAATAAACAGATTAGATATATTAATTTTTGCACAGCTGGGTTTTCTGAATTGATTCAACACTCTGGCCAAAGTTGTAGATTCTCTTTCTGCCTCAGCAGATGTGTGGCCAGTAAAATACCGTGGCCACCCTAAAACTCATGCTCCTGGAATATGTTGTTTCATCTGTGATCTCTTCAGCTGATTGTTGCTGAAAGATAGCCATCAGAAGGCCAGCCTTATCCAATAGTTTCCCAGTCACTGGTGCTTTTTCAAGTCAACAGATTCTCAAATGTGCTGCCTTTCATTCCAGCATAGCCTGAACAATTACAAGTCTGCAAGTCCTAAGTGGGATGTGCAGACATCTTTGTTTACCACTTTCCCAACTTTTATTTCACTCATTCTGTCCAGAAAATCTCACAGCATGTGCCCGAGAGGGAGGGGAGTAGCCACATGGTGGCTTTCATAAGTACTAGCGTTTACATATCTGCTAAATGAAATGTAGACCAACCATTCATAAAAAATGTAATGCATGAAGCATGATTGAAATACACAGGGAAGAACCAATCAGATTGTGTGTTACTTTTGACTAGAACAATTTCAAAGAAAAGTAGCTATTGGGTAATATTTGAAGCCTCTGAACGGTTTCAGTTGTGATCACTGTCCTCTCACATCCTCTGCTTTCTCAAGGCTGCTCTGACCCAAATACAGTGCAGACCTGTAAAGAACTCAGTGGGGGCCCAAGAAATTGCTCTTTCTCTTTGTTTCCTAAAGTCCGTGTCTTGTGGCATTGGAAGTCTACCCACAATATTTTTGTCTCATTTAGTTTTAGTAAACTCTTGGCACAGAAGATCCTCTATGCCGTGATTTTAGACTGTCCAGTATCTTCTCTTTCTGTCTCTCTCTGCCTCTCCTTTCCTCTAACTTTCTCACTGTCTAGTGTTCTCCTTCTCATGACATGACCAAAGAAGGTGGATTGTCTGCTTATGATGTGGGCATCAATTCTACTCTTATCTATACAAGAATTCAAGCAACAACAACAAAAATTGCCAGGAATAAACAAATTGTTCTTCACAACATAAATTCACCATAGTAGGAGATCGCTTTCAGTGGTCTGCACTATATCAGGATCTTGAGATCAGGCAGCTCATATGGTCTTCCATGGCACCAAGCTTGTCAGTGTAATTTCAGGCTATCAAATGACCAATGGAACATTCTAGATGCAGTCGGGTAGGAAGTAAAGGACCTTTTCATGCGAGTGGTGCATTTGACATATGATGTTAGACTCATAATTTTGTAGATCAGTGAGTACCCATTGATGATGTGGTCACCATCACCTCAATTGTCTTTACCTGATACCCATTCTGGCTGCCCAAAAATTTTTTTTTATCAGCTTGCTAAGGAATTTAATTTGAACCCAAGACCTTTAGGCCAGTAGGGGAGAATCTAGCTGCCCCTACCGTGGCTCCCTGAGTAGGAGGTAGCTATCTGTAAAGTAAGTTTTTCCCCGTTCTGGTATTTCCCGAAAGTCAAGTTATTTTAGCCACGTAAAACTTCATGGTCTCCTGGAGTGAACGGCGATGGAGGCTACAGTTTCTACACACACACACACACACACACACACACGCACGCACGCACACACACACACGCACGCACACACACGCACACACACACACACACACACACACACACAACACAAGATTCACTTCTGCAGATATGGATACAGGACATTGAAGATGCATCAGCGACTAAATTTCCACTATATTTGATAGACCAAACGGCCCTTGGTGGGTGATGTGGTCAGCATCATCTCAGCCGACTTTATTTCCCAGGACTGCACCTGGTACCCACTCAAGGCTGGGAACCAAGGTCATTTTTGAAAAACATCCTAACCTTATCAGGAACCAAATCCACAAATTTCCGATCGGCAGGCAAGCGTCTAGCTGCTAGACCACACGGCTCCTTAGTCACCACAAACAAAATTTTTTTAAGGTGCCGGTACGCACCACAGTGCATACTACATTTGTATTATTTTTTTTAATTTAATAAAGAAAAGGTTCATACCGCAAGGACAAAAGGCTCTACGTCTGGGTATAATTGTGAAATAAAAAGTGCTCCTGTTAATTATGCTGTTGATAAATGGCTGTTTGAGAGACCGATGACTAGACAGAAAGCATTTCAGTGATTCTTTATGACTTTTGTCACTCTTAGTTTACAAAGATCTTGAGACAGAATTGGATTGATTGAAAGAGAAAAACCAGTATTTCTGAAATTGATACGAGGGATAGTTCAGTTATCTAGCTGTACAGTAACATGTATATGGTTGATAAAATACAGGAATTTGCCGTGATGTTCGGCTTATTTTAATACATGGCTTTGCTGGGATGGTCAGCATATTTTTGATCATCTTATTGATGTGTTCCGATGTTTTGAAACTTGGCATGTGCACTGTTAACTTGTATGTTCATGCCTAACTGTTCAGTGTAGCGTCATACTTCTTGTTCAGTTGTTGGCAGGCCACTTAGCTTTGTGTTCAGTTGTTCGTTTCGGCAAATTTGTCATTGATTGCTTCTAATCTGTTTTAAACAATAAACCATTATGTCATGCTGACTGCGGTCATGTTTTTCTTGTTGCTGATTTGATCAAGTTGGAGCATGCTTCAGTTCTTGCCTTCACTACTTCTTTACCATTGTCCACAGTCATGTTTATTTGTGTTCTTATTTCAGTGTATTGTTTCAGTGAGGAGCGGCTAGCTGAACAGTTAAGGATGCATGACTCTCATTTAGGAGACCTGGGTTCGAGTCCTCATTAAAGTTGATTTTTTCCTGTAGGGGCAAAACTAAAACCCTGACCTGCACAGTCTGCGGCGACAGCACTAGCCATGCCGCCCTAAATCCTCAGGCTCAAAAGACCCTACACAAGAATCCAGAGCAGGAATAGCAGCTTTATTGTGTGGAAGAATGGATATATCTGGATAAAGCCAGGTCGAAACTATAGCCACGACAAAAATATCAACTGACAAATCACCAAACCAGAATAATACTAAAAGAACATTGAGTGGCACTGAACACCAAGATGAAATGTCTTTGTCTCCCCAGTGTCTTCTAGTTGATGCATGCTAGTTAATCCTTTATGTAAAAGCAGTTTTAACATGTCAACCCTGGACAACTGGTAGACAAAAACTTCCCATGTGGGTTCTAGGGTCACATTAGGGGGAGGGGGTGGGGAACAGAGCCACTGCACCCACTTCACAAGCATGTTATTTCAACGACTTATTAGGTGTTCACTGAATAGGATTAGCCGGGTCGAAGGGCACCGTTATTGTGGCCTAGCTGTGAACCACAACATGTCAACTGCCCTTTTAAGAGCAACTGCCCTGTTAAGAGAAGAAGTAAACAAACTACACAATGGTTGAATCTGAAGAAATTTTCAAATCAAAGAGGTTGAACAGGGTATCTGGGATCTGTCCTCTTGGTCTGCCATCCAGATTGAAATTTGCAATGCTAACTGCCCTGGACAGTCTTAAGTTAGTGATCTGAATGTTTTGAAAGAGGCTGAGAAATGGGGATTGAGACGGCAGCATACTAACTATACATTTATTCACACCACAATCTTTAGATAATAATGTTACAAAAAGGACGCAGACTCAAGTCGAGAGAATACAGAATGTGTGTGTGTGTGTGCGTGCGCGCTTCTGCGGTTATTCAGGTGTGAAAGGAAATGAGCATGCTAACAGACAGGCTGCTGCTGCTTGTGTGGGTGGCCATTAGCTTAAGGAGGCAGGTTATGATGAAGCAGTCTAGGATATGGTACGTAGTGCAGCGTAACAGAAACTGATTCAGCAGGGGAGTGAGCACAGGATCTGAATGATAGTCAAAACGTGTGGCAGGAAATAAAACTTTCAACTGGGTGTGATCCCTGGTTCCAGAGCACCACCATGTGTGACTCTGCATCCCAGCAAGTAACTGCATCATATGCTGAACAAATTACAAGTTCAGAAGAAGACCAAAGCAGAATAAATGTTCCCCCTGCTAAACATCATTTGCCATGCCATAACTCTCCACAGATCTCTCTCTGTCCTTGCTGTTCGGAACCAATCTACTAATGACAACCCTCCCACATACACACACGTCAGTCTTAGATCATCCAGCATCATTTCTCTGCCTGCCCTAGTGTGTGTGTTTTAAGCTTTTTCCAAAACCCAGACAATGATTGTATTTTATATCTGGACACAAGACTTGACATCAGAAGACAACTAGATAAGCTTCTCTTTTTCACCGTAATCAAGTGCGTGTGCGCATGATTTTATATGTTCCTCATTTCGGGGTAATAATTATCCATTT
Organism: Candidula unifasciata; assembly: GCA_905116865.2. NCBI lineage: Eukaryota > Metazoa > Mollusca > Gastropoda > Stylommatophora > Geomitridae > Candidula > Candidula unifasciata. The sequence continues at coordinate 540,574 of CAJHNH020003246.1, forward strand.
TTACAGTTAACGTCTTTAAAACGCTCCCTTGTTTTATTGAACATGTGGTGGAAGGTGGCTAGGTCCCTGAGGACATCCTCTATAGTGAGTTAAAGACTGGTGGAAGATGACAAAACTGACTACTACTACGATAAAAAGATGTGTGCAAACGGGACATGCATGATAGGCCTATATGTTTTGAGGTGTACGCGTGGAAACAAAATGCCATGGGCCATGTTATGTCGTTGGGGCACAAAGGGAAGGGAATGAAAATGAAGGAAGAAATAATTGCAGATAGGATAAGAACTGAGCGTCTGAGAAGAAATAAACACGTTACAACAATGGTCCTTAAATTCCATGCTAAAAGTGTGGGAAACTGTTTTTAACGCCGGTGGGTCTTTCTAGTCACACTTGCCATCGCCATAGGCTGTGAATCCCATGCCCACTCAAAGGGCAATATTACACTATCCTCTAGAAATATGGAAACGTATCAGTCATATTGAACATCACTTGTACCTGTTTAGTGCTCATCTTTGGGGTGTTAATCCTAGACTGGTGACGTAGAAGACATAAACAAGACTTAACCTACCTGTTACATGAAGAAGCAGAAAGTTTTGTCGGCCCACCTGGATTGTTTCTCGACTGCTGCAGTCAGTAGGTTAAAGAATACTGTTTTAAAGTATCTATTTTATTGTGTGTGCACATGTGTGTGTTTGTGTGTGTGTGTGTGTGAAAAAAGGAGGGGAGTGTGACAAGAACCACTCTAGCGTTTATTAATTAATTAACCGACATGACGGAGTCTCCTCTTCTTAACGTTCATTGATTGTAAACTCTGGGGGAATGTTATGGTTGTTCGTACACTTCTGGACCGTGGTATGGTTCCAGAACTTGGTAGGTGTACGTTCACATCCGTTTTACAGATCTGACATTTGTACGCAGACTTTTGGTCCCCTCTTAAGCAGATGCACTCCGACTACGAAGGAACCCATAATTAGTCGACTTTAAAGACATGCTTGCTAAGGGTGGGGGCAGTGGGTCTATTCTCCACTCCTTTACACTGGGACACTGGAATCCGTAAGGGGAATCTACTTCTTCGTATTCACAGGCTGTAAACTCCTGCGGAAAGTTCTGGTTGTACGTCCACCTCTGGGCTTTAGTCTTGTTTCAGAACCCGAGTGTTTCGTGTACATCCGTTTTACAGATCTGATTATGTGTATGTAGATTTTTGATTCCTTGCCTCTCAGGCTGATGCACTCTGACTTTAAAGGAAGCCTCCAATTAGTAGACTATTATGATTAGTCGTCTATTCTTGTAGCCCCGGAATCCACACGGGAGGATAAGGGAAATGACTGCAATGTTATGGATGACAGAACTAGCATACGCATTGAAAGCTTCTTGTTATCAATATAATAAAAGCGTCGGTTCTCACAGCTGCACTTGTGTACAATAAATATGCTTGCTCTTTCACACCATTGCCAAGGCGGGTAGAAGTAGCTCTCTGAACTCAAAGATAACTTAAAGTAGACGGAACCATAGCTAGTGTTACCTTGTTGACAAATGTGGACATTCAAGTCTGGTAGTCTTAGTTTCAGCTTCATACAAGATCTGGGTAAAGATTAGACATTACACGATTCAGGGAAATCACAGTTTAGCTCTGTATCCTTCCCTTACAGCCAGCGAAGAGTCTAAAATACTGATGGTGGCACTCTCACCCTTCCTTCTAGCGGCACGGTACACAGTGTCGCATCATTCTTTCTCTCCAGGTAGGTACGGTACGGGTTTTCAACAATTTATATTTTTGTTCTTATCAGCTCCCACAGACGAGAGATCACCTCTGTCTTGTGCAGGGGTGTACACCTCAAAGTGGGGCAGTCAAGTTAACATATCTGCCTGCTCATTCCCAAAACATGCCTAAATTAGTATAATTCTAGGCTATCCTCCGAATAACGGTCCCAAATTATCGAGGCCGAAATTAAACTAGCTACTTCAGTGAAATTTTTAAAATGCCTTCTACACCAATAAAACCAGCACAGTTAGATAGCTGTAAACAATCTCTTTCCAATGGTACCTCATTTAGGCTTGTATGTCATTTCTGAGCTGAGATATGTAGGTTTTTGTGGAGATGAGATGTAAGAAACAGCCACTAAAACTTGTGACCCAGAAACAAGAAGTTTTTCTCTGCGCAACCTACTGCGCAGTTCTGTATCGGCTTTGTTGACATTGGACTGTCATTGGACAAGATGGCAGGCAATGAGACTCAGCCGCATGCGATTGCCTAAAAAATGTCACTGTAAATCTAAACAGCCAAAAACAGGAAAGAAATCTTATATACAAATGTAAAATTGGACGGAGAATTCAATTATAACTAGCATTACCACATCTGTCGTAGACATGCGCTGTTAATCGGGTTCCTTCCCGCCATTTTCAGCTATTTAGAGTGGGTGAAAATCACACCAATTGCAAAATTTCATGAGAGATTAGGACCCATCCCGAAACCCCAGCCGACATTTCCGAAACAAGTTTCAAACGGTTTCTATGGTAACAGAAATTGTCGAAAAGATCGCAAATTTTCGAAACAAGTCGCTAATTAAACCATAACAGGGCCTCAGTCACGTGTCAATTTAGGACTTCCGGTGACTTAAATTGCGAACTTCCGGGGACTATACCGCCACCACCGAGAGCATTTCCCACGACGCTCACGCGGCGTGGATTGGGGCTAAACTAGATGGCTAAGAATCACGAGCAGCAGCTACCCCATCTCCTGCAGCTTCCTTTATTTTATTTTCTTGTAAGTCCCAGCCATCTAGTTTAGCCCCAATCCATGCCGTGTGAGCGTCGTGGGGGATACTCTTGGCGGTGGCAGTATAGTCCCCGGAAGTTCGCAATTTGGCGGTGGCGGTATAGTCCCCTGAAGTCCGCAACTGACACGTGGCTGAGGCCCTGTTAGGGTATATTTTCAGCCTCGAAAATTTGGGACTGTTATTCGGAAGATAGCCTAATTCTATATTATATTGCCAGAGCAAAATATCCACGTGACTCACCTTTCCTGTGAACTCTGGATTGATGCCACCCATTGATTACGAAGAAAACATGACCACTTTGCTGAACATGTTTTGTGAATCTGATACTGATGTGTGTTTGAGATTTTATTTTTCTCCACCCATCCGAATGCCACAGTTACCTGACTCAACCTTCATTCTCATGCTGGTTGTGGTAATGTTGTATGCCAAGCTCTCTGCAGTCATCTCTCCCCCCTCCCCCACGCTTTTACTGGATAATTTGGTTATTAATACGTTGGTCTCCCCATTTACACACCGGTACACACTAGCTCACTTCTCACTGGTCAACCTCCAGCCTACCTCACTTCTGATAGGTCGGCCTCAAGCAATCCAACTTTCACACAAGGTCACGGGGCTGTTCCGCACTGGTGCTGAAATCGCGTGTTGTATATTTCACCATGTCAGAGCTTTTAACACTACAAAAACATTTGGATACTGGGTCTAACACACAACTTCCCTAGAGAGTGGCGAATCCTATGTCACAGACTGTCTCTTTCTCGGAATAAAAACGTAAATGCAAGACAACAAGAGACCGCGACACCCATAACCTCAACCACGGTAGACTAGTCTTACAAACTTATCAATGGAGTTGACCTACATTCGGTGGGGAGACTAATGTATTAAGAACGGATACTTTTATACAGTATGTTTGCAGCTGAATTTCGAAACAAGGTTGCTAGTCAGACACATGTTTCAAATATGTGTGAAAATATGGCTACAGGTAAAGTTGAACAAAGTCGCATTCTTCTTCTTGTTCTTCTTAGTGTTCACCGCAGTGTTGCCACTTTTCTTTGACAAAAAATATCCAAAACAGTATCTAAATTGCAATGAAAAAGATCTAAATTTGGATATAAAAGATCTAAAGTGGCAACACTGGTTCACCGGCTCTAAACTCTGATGGAAAGAGAATCTGAGGCAAGGAACCAACAGCCTGCTTCAAATAAGCCAAGTCGGTAAAATGGATTTACACGCAAAGTACAAGGTCTGGAACAAGACCAAAACCCAGAAAGTGGACGAACAACCAGAATTTGTCACAGGAGTTTACAGATGATGAATGCAAAGAAAGAGAAGAAGTATACTGTGCTGAGATTCCCCTTTTGTCATCTGGAAAGACACTGGATCACAAATGGAGATAGCTGTTCACAGTGACAGTAATCTGTAGCTTACACCAAATGAAGTACTACTCTTCTGCTTTGTAACTGTAGTCTGATTGTATTTGTTGTTGTTAATAAACTGATTTGATATTTCAGATATACTGGAAGGCAAGCAGGGAGACAGCAGATACTGACAAAGCAAATTGGAGCTCAGTGAGACAAAACCGCTCCTTGTGTGTCTACAAGCTGCTGTCCACATTGTCTGAAAGCTGACCATGCTCAAGTCAGCGTCATCGGTGATCTTCTTATACATATCCGATCCTACTGGATGATAGAGAACTTTTATGAAGGATGAACTGCTGCAGTGTGTACTCCAGTGTTGGTGTTTTTTTGTAAGGCATGACATTTGACATTTGAGACAAATATTTTCTCAGACCAAGTGTCAGAACTATTCAATGAATTTTACAGCATTTCAGATGAAACATTTTCTCAAGCCATCACAGCTATTTAACGGACTACATTTGACTGACAGCAGTAGCTATAAATGTTAATGCACAAACAGGCGGTCAACGTTGTTGAAAATAGATATTATATATGAAGGAGATTAGTTCTTGACATTTAATGAAGTGATCGTAGAAAAATGTCTGAAGTAAAATATACAAAAAAGAACGTTTACCGATGTGACGATTGTGGTTTCAACTTTACCAATATAAACAAGTTAAAGCAGCACATAACAGTACATTCAGAAAGTAGACTTTACCATTGTGACGATTGTGGTTTCAACTTTACTGATATGAAAAAACTAGAGAAACATTTAACAACACATATAGGTTTTAGACCTTACCAATGTGAGGATTGTGGTTTCAGTTTTACCAATATAAACAAGTTGAAGCAGCATATAACCATACATTCAGAAAGTAGACTTTACCAATGTGACGATTGTGGTTTCAACTTTACTGATATGAACAGGCTAGAGAAACATTTAACAACACATATAGGTTTTAGACCTTACCAATGTGAGGATTGTGGTCTCATATTTACACATAGGAAAAAGTTAAACAAGCATATAGCAATACATTTAGAGCAGAGACTTCATACATGGAAAGACTTTGATTTAAACGCTCAGTGTATTAGTAAATTACAAATTCACAAATGTGAAGATTGCGGTCTTTATTTTGTGGACAAGAATACTGTAAAAATTGACCAAAGAATGTGCACAAACAAGAAGCCATATCAATGTGACACCTGTGGTGCTCAACAAAGAAGACATACAGGATCCGTACAACTGTTCACGTGTAAATATTGTGGCCGCTGCTTTCAGCACAGTAGTAGCTTGTTATGTCATGAAAGAATACACAGAGGAGAAAGACCTTATACATGTGAACTTTGTGGTAAAGCATTCACTAAGAAAGGCAATCTTCAGTCGCATAAAAGAACACATACAGGAGAAAAGCCATACACATGTAATATTTGTAGTTCTACCTTCTCACAACTGGTGCACTTAAAGTTACACATGGGAATTCACATGGGAGAAAAACCATACAAGTGTGACGTTTGTGGTTTTGCAACAGCTCACAGAAAGGGTTTAAAAAAACATGCAAGCATGCATACAGGAGAGAAACCTCACAAGTGTGATATTTGTGGTTTTAAGAGTGCTTACAGTAATGCGCTGAAAATACACAAACAGACTCATACTGGAGAAAAGCCTTATAAATGTGACATGTGTGGTCGTCAGTTTGTACAGAGTTCAAATTTAAGAATACACAAAAGAATACATACAGGAGAGAAACCCTATAAATGTGACATTTGTGGTTTTAAGAGTGCTTACAGTAATCTGCTGAAAATACACAAACAGACTCATACTGGAGAGAAGCCTAATAAATGTGACATTTGTGGTCGTCATTTTGTACAGAGTTCAAATTTAAGAATACACAAAAGAATACATACAGGAGAGAAACCCTATAAATGTGACATTTGTGGTTTTTCAACTGCTTATGAAAGGACTTTAAAAATACACACAAGCATGCATACAGGAGAGAAACCTCACAAGTGTGATATTTGTGGTTTTATGAGTGCTCACACAAGTGCACTAAAAATACACAGACACACACATACTGGAGAGAAGCAACATAAATGTGATGTTTGTGGTCGTCAGTTTTTACGAAGTTCAAATTTAAGTATGCACCAAAGAATACATACAGGAGAGAAGCCATATAAATGTTATGTCTGTGGGGCCTGCTTTAGAAGTTCTTCTCACTTAACGTGTCACAAACGAAAACACACAGGGGAGAAGCCATACAAGTGTGATACTTGTAATCTTTACTTTAGTAGCACTGGCAGTCTAAAGCAACACAAGAAAATACACACAGGAGAGAAACCGTTCAGATGTGATATTTGTGGTTATAATTTCAGATACAGAGCTAACTTAATAACACACAAAAGAGTTCACACAGGAGAGAAACCATACAAGTGTGATATTTGTGGTTCTAATTTTACACAGTTGGATCACTTAAAAATCCACAAAAGAGTTCACACAGGAGAGAAACCATACAAATGTGATATTTGTGATTCTAATTTTACACAGTTGGCTCACTTAAAAAGCCACAAAAGAGTTCACACAGTAGAGAAACCATACAAATGTGATATTTGTGATTCTAATTTTACACAGTTGGCTCACTTGAAAATCCACAAAAGAGTCCATGCAAAAGAGACACTAAAGACTTTTGATATTTGTGGTCCTAATTTGACAGAGTTGGCTGGTTTAAAGATGCACACAAGAATACCTGAAAGAGGGAAATGCTATAAGTGTGATGACTGTTGTATGTATTTTCAAAACATAACAACGATGCTGAGACACATAAGAACTCATATGGATCTGAAGTGAATGAATGAATTAATCAAGAATTGACATCCCTGCACTAGAGACATTCCCAAATGTTTTCATTCCCAAATGTTCTCCATCTCCTTTCTCAGTAGCCAACAGCATATCCATTTTATCATAAAAATCCCTGGACAGAAATCTATGATATGCTCCTGCAACTCTATGTATACGACGCCAGTTTTTATTTTCCCAAAGCATACAGTGTGTGGGGGAAGTCGCCGTGGCGGAGTGGCTAGACACTTACTGCGGATTGGGAGGTCGTGGGTTCGCTTCCTGGCAGAGCCGGACTTTAAAAAAAAATGACTCCCAGGTAAACCCAGCCTTGAGTGGGTACTGGGTGCAGTTCCGGAAAGTGAAGGCGGCCGGCGTGATGCTGACTACATCACCCATCTGTGCCGATTGGTCTATAAAATATAAGTCTAGCCATATATGCCTAAAGGCGTGGAAAAGGGTCCTTTACTTTACTCTGTGCGAGTCCATTACAATTACAACATGCTGGGCTATGCTGCTCTGAAGCCATCAGAAAGCTGCTGATCCTGCCTCCACCTCTATTCCTATTCTGAATGTTTTGACATTATATGCAATGCTTTGTTTTCAAAATGTCCCTTCACCTTTGAAATAAAACCACAGCCACTCTTTTTTAGCTCTCACAAAAGCCCCATATGTGTATATAATAATGTCACCTGTGCGTTTTCATTGATCAGCGGTTGCACCTGTGCAACCTCTGTCCATTCTGGATCAGTTTGTCCCCTCCAGGATGCTACCTAATGGTTACCAGACATCCTGAGATTGAAAAAAAAAATCTTATTCAGGACAGCAGACCATCAAGGTATCCAAGATAGCATGCTCAACCTCTAAAGAAATTATAATTAGGGCACCCGTCTCACTTGAACCAGCCAGGTGTAACCTACAGTGCTATGTGGGTAAAATCCTGTTCATTCCCGACACCCTCGTTCCAAGGTGACTGTCACTCTGTGCAGGACAGTTTTGCTGGGCAGCACTGTGACCAATTCCTCACTATGCAATATCTTGTCAATAGCACAAACACCATCTGAATGAGACTTCTGACTGTGCTGTCTAAGTCCTTATGTGGAAAATCTTCCCTGGCCATTTGTAACTTTAAGGTGCATTTGTTTATTGTAACACCTTGTTCTTTCCATACACAAACGATAATACAAGTGTGTGCGGTGTGCACACAGTTGACATACATCATATGTATCCCATACTGATCTGAATTGACAAGCGTATATACTGGATGTCTTCGTCTTCTTCACGTTCACCGGCTGTAAATGCTGGCGGAAATTTCTGGATTCTAGTCCTGTTCCAGAAACTGAAAGTTGCATGTACATCCGTTTTACCAGTCTGACTCTTTTTGCATGCAGACGGTTGGTTCCTTGCCTCCCAGGCAGATGTTCTTCGACTTCAAAGGATAAACTGGATGTGATATTCATTATATAGTTGAACCTCCAGAGTTGACCACCTCTGGGGAAGTTGACCTCATTTACATTGATTGGATGATCACTTGGTCACCACATATTCTCATTGGAAGACTATGGTACCTCTAAATGTTAACTACCCCTGTAAGTTGTATGTTGACCATTTGGAGTATGACACATAATAGTAATGTGCCCTCTATAGCTTGACCAGTCGGTCTTAACAAGTGATGTGTATGTGTATTTTACTGAGTTGTAAAAAGTGCAAATGTCCAGCATACTTGCTTTGATGAAGAGGTGCTGCCACATAGAAATCATGGGGAGGGAGGAAGAGCCGCTTATTCCCCTCACAACATTTTCTTATAAAAAATAAGACACAGACCAAGATTGGTGTGTCTTTTTTTTTCAGAAACAAATAATAACACAATGATAAAACAGATGATGATTTGATTTGATGTTGTGCTTATGTATGATTGTGTATGATACTGTTTTCTCTAACATAAGTTGTCCAAGAAAGTAAACAGTGAGCATAATAAACCTTATTCCATGAGTTGACCACTTCCATGAGTTGACTATTTCCATGAGTTGACCACTTCCATGAGTTGACCACTTCCATGAGTTGACCACTTCCATGAGCTGACTACTTCCATGAGTTGACCACTTCCATGAGTTGACCACTTCCATGAGTTGACTACTTCCATGAGTTGACTACTTCCATGAGTTGACCACTTCCATGAGTTGACTACTTCCATGAGTTGACCACTTCCATGAGTTGACCACTTACATGAGTTGACCACTTCCATGAGTTGACCACTTCCATGAGTTGACCACTTCCATGAGTTGACTATTTCCATGAGTTGACCACTTCCATGAGTCGACCACTTCCATGAGTTGACTACTTCCATGAGTTGACTGGTTTACTACACTCCCTTGGGTGGTCAGCTTACAGAGGTTCTGCTACACCATGTTTTACGGACTATACAGTGTTACAGACTTTAGGATGAATCTGACTTAAAAACAGTTTAAATAAAATATAGCATATTAAACATTTATAAGTCTCTTATATTCACTGTAAGTTACTTAAAACTGTAACTGGAAATGTTAGGAAATCATGAGCATTCACTGTGTATAATAATGGAACAGAAACCTTCCTTTGCCAGTAAAAATGTTGCTACCAGTTGCACCCAGTGTTGCAAGATAGCAATAGTAGCATGGCATTAGAAAACAAAATGCCTATTTTTAAGACTGGTGGGGAAACAGAATTTGTATTTAAAACCCCTGGAACTGGATATTAGTTTTCAGTATGTCACACCTGAATTTTGGACATCATATACCATTTGTGAAGAAAGCGTTTCTTCTATATTTTCTTTAAAAAGTGCATTTGGGTCATTGTGTTGTGGTTTACAGTATCTGTGCCTTTCAAACCAAAATATCTAATTTCAGCAAAGCCATAATTGTTGCCTTTGGTGACTTGCTTGTTAAGGGGCTGTAATTCTACATGGAGAGTGGGAACTTTATGTGCGAATAGTTCAATTATAATTTTATATGATGAGCCGTTATGAGAGAAATACTTGTGTTTATTTTCATTGTTTCTCCATAGGATTTTGGCATACCTTTTAATTTGATTAGGCAACAGGTATCTCATGCAAGGCAAGTAATTATGGGTATTTGCTTTGAAGTTGGAGTGTGTCTACCTGAGATACAAGAAACTAACAGTCTGAATACAGTTGAGCCAGCAAATAGTAGTATGCAAGCAACAAGACTAATGTCCAAATGTGGATGAACACCTAGAAGTTTTTGCCAGAGTTACAGCTGGTGAATGTGGAGGAGAAGAATATAAAATTCCACACGCTAATGGTGAAAGTTTGATTTAGCAGTTATGACCAGGACAAATCTAGTATTGGGTGTCATCAACATAAATATAGACCCAGCCTCGATGGCAAGACTGACCAGCAGGGCTTCTGAAATCTCGGGGGGGGGGGGGGGGGGGGGGGGGGCTGAGTGTTGCGTGTGCATCCGTTAGACAGATCTGACTAGTTTGAATGCAGACTGTTGGTTACTTACCCCTCAGGAAGATGCACTCCGACTTTGAAGGCAGCTCCCAATTAGTAGACTCTTACGATATTCTTTTGGATAGGCAGTGGATCTATTCTTGTTTTAGGGCTCTGGAACCCACAAGGGAAATTTTTGGTAATGAAATGAGGAATAATTTACTTTGCAAGTCATTTGAAGGGTGCGTTACAGTTGAAAACGTCACTGCTGTACATTTATGAGCAGCAGGAAGTCATGTCAGCGGGCATAATCTGCTTGCGCGATTGGAGAGAGAGTACGTTGAGGAAGACTGCACGAAACAGTCATCTGTCATCAAGGCCTTTTTCAAAACAAAACTAAAAATTGTAAGTTTTGACTCTTTCATCTCAAGCGGACATTTCCCACTTGTGTAATTCTTATCAGTTTTATGTTAACGCTTTATTCATTTTAAATGTGTTTATATTCATAGTGTACAGTGTACATGATTTTATTTTTTTACAGAGTTAGAAATTATAAATTTACTCTTAAAAATGTTAATATTTTTATTTTTGGGCATTTTTTTTTGAGGTAATAAATGCTTAAAAAGTAGGACAATTAATAAGAAACATTTACAAAGGACTGGCCTGTACTAGAATATGAATTACAAGGGTGTTTTTAATTATATGAGTTAAATGAAACCGGGTATTTATAGAACTGTCATGTCCAGTTTTAAAAAAATCTGGCTCACCCTTCCAACACATTAAAAAAAGGACCCTTTTCTCTCCTTTTAGGTGTATTGGGCATATAGGGCTAGACCTGTATTTTATAGACCAACGGCACAAGATGGGTGATGTGGTCAGCATCATGCCAGCTACCTTTACTTCCCAGGACGCCCATGGTACCCACTCAAGGCTGGGTCGACCTGGGAGCCGTCATGTTTGAAAAAAAGTCCGGCCTTTCCAACACATTATGATGGATAGTGCATAATGTACTGCATTTGTTTTTTCATTTCATATTATGAAAGAGTTCTAGTCGTTTAAAAAAAAAAAATCATAATCACCCAATTCCATGTGGATCTATTTGGTACCTATGATGGAAAAAAAAAAATAAAGAGCAAAAATTAAGAAAAGAAAAGAGCAAAAAAGTATGATTTTCAAAAAATCAATTTTATTGTCTGAGCAAGACTATTTATTTATGGGCCAGGAATTACAGTACTTGACCTAACTGGTCTTCATTTAGGAATTTAAAAAAAAAAATGCTTCCATGTAATAGGGATCTTGCATGGCATTAATGACACAGCTCATGTCCACTGCTGGGCCAGTCATGGTAGCTGCCTTGTTAGCCAGTTATCTGCACGTGCACTATCTTGAAACACAAGCGTCTGGAAAGACGGAAAGGTGCCAATGAATGAAATGCACTGTCTTGAATACCCGCATGGCTCAGGTCCCCCTTCCCCCTGTAGTTTGTAAGGGATAAACACACCCCTCCCCTTCCTTTTTTTTTTAACAGACATTCTTTGTTGAAGTATTTGTTTACACACTTCATATTATTTCAAACATGTATTTTAAAATTTGCCTTTCAGCATATAATAATTAATACTGCACAGTCAAACAAGGCTTAAGCACCTCCCTCCTCCCATAATTTTCTAGAGAGGCAGGAACTCAAAAGGCGTAAAATTATAACAATTGTAATTTTTACTGGTTTCAAAATTAAATAAGGCATATCTAGCCAGGTCTTGGTCATCAGTTTAGTGATCAGTGGTACATTTTAAAACGCCCTCGAATAAAGTAGGACAGAATCAGTTCTGTTTTGATTCATCAGGCCTTCCCATTTGACTTTGCAATGAGTCTCTTTCTATCACTCTCTTGGCTCCAGTCATATGTTTAACAATATATGGAAGTCAGAGGGATTTAGTTTGAAGACAAAACTCAGTATATACAACAACAACATTTTAGGAATACTATTATACAACGGTGAATGTTGGAAAATGACAGCGGGAATTAAACGTAAACTTGAGACTTTTCAAAATAAATGTTTAAGGAGAATTCTACAAATATTTTGGCCAAACAAGATCACAAATGAGAGACTGAGGAGGAAAACAGAATGTGCATCACTGGCAAATGTTATCAAACTAAGACGATGGAGATGGCTTGGACATGTTTGCAGAATGCCTTGTGACTCTGGCAAAAACAGCTCTCCGGTGGACAGCAGATGGGGAAAAAAATGTGGACGACCTAAGGAAACTTAGAGAAGGACAATAGAATGGGAAATGAAGGAATGTAAACTGACATGGGATACCATGGGCAGACCGGCAGCAGTGAAGATCACTTGTGAATGCCTTATGTGTCAACAGCGACATAAAGAGGATATAGATGGATATAGATCTGCAGACTTTTCAGGTGCACATCGACTTGCACTTCAACATGTTGAAATGCGAACACACAGCTGATGTTGATGTCAATGTTTATTGATTCAGACAAGTGCCTCCTAGCCAGTGCACCTTGTGGTGATAGTCCAGGGATCACAACACAACCACTGATTGCAAAATCAATCAATCAATCAGGTACCGTCTCCACAATGAAGGTTGGCTGCAATGGATCTTCTGCAACAAGCCCTGTCCCTTGCCCTTGATGTACACTCACTCATACTGCTGTTCGTCCATCTCTTGATGTTATCCTCCCACTTGTAACACTGTCTGCCTTTTGCTCGCCTACCTTGAACCTTTCCCTCCAGGATGATCTTTACAATACTCCTGATTGCAAAATATACAGTTCAAAGGAATAATTACCTTTATACAGAATCCACACATGAATAATCTTACGCCACAACTTGACAGTCACAATCTTCCACACTGAATAAACAACAATACCAACAATTTAATTATCACTGTAAAGAACAAGAATTAAGATAAATGTAATCACCACTGCGCAGAACAAGAATTAATATGAACGTAATCACCATTGCTCAGAACAAGAATTAATATAAACGTAATCACCATTGCTCAGAACAAGAATTAATATGAACGTAATCACCATTGCTCAGAACAAGAATTAATATAAATGTAATCACCATTGCTCAGAACAAGAATTAAGATAAATGTAATCACCACTGCGCAGAACAAGAATTAATATGAACGTAATCACCATTGCTCAGAACAAGAATTAATATAAATGTAATCACCATTGTGCAGAACAAGAATTAAGATAAATGTAATCACCATTGCTCAGAACAAGAATTAAGATAAATGTAATCACCACTGCGCAGAACAAAAATTAATATAAACGTAATCACCATTGCTCAGAACAAGAATTAATTTAAACGTAATCACCATTGTGCAGAACAAGAATTAATATAAACGTAATCACCATTGCTCAGAACAAGAATTAATATAAACGTAATCACCATTGTGCAGAACAAGAATTAATATAAACGTAATCACCATTGCTCAGAACAGGAATTAATATAAACGTAATCACCATTGTGCAGAACAAGAATTAATATAAACGTAATCACCATTGCTCAGAACAAGAATTAATATAAACGTAATCACCATTGTGCAGAACAAGAATTAATATAAACGTAATCACCATTGCGCAGAACAAGAATTAAGATAAATCTAAGCATCACTAAATAAATACAAGAATGCCTCCTGCTCCAAACATTAACACTATAGTCCACATCACACTTGATGCAATCTGTAGAGAGCAGATTCATGGCATTGTGGACACTTTAGTCAGAACACTCATTGACAAAAACACAGATGAAGTTTACAAAAACGGATTAGTAATTCGGGGCAAGCGACGTGCACGGGCATTCACAGAAAGCTTAAGGGGGAAAACCGTCACGGAGATGAACGGCTGTTACAACTAGTAGCCTTACAATGGAAACTATGGATGTAACAAAGGCATTAGCATGGCTTGGTACTCAAGAGTTCTTAGTGACTCGATGAATATGCTTAATCCTACCAGACCGCTGGCCCGGTTTACTGAGGATTTCTTAACCAGTCTCTATACTGCTAGTCCTAATTTTTGGCTTTTTGCTTAGTACGGGAAAACGATGCATCACAGACTAAAAATAACCACCCAATCGTTAATGCTGTTACAACTAGTAGCCTTACAATGGAAACTATGGATGTAACAAAGGCATTAGTATGGCTTGGTACTCAAGAGTTCTTAGTGACTCGATGAATATGCTTAATCCTACCAGACCGCTGGCCCGGTTTACCGAGGATTTCTTAACCAGTCTCTATACCGCGTAGTACGGAAAAACGATGCATCACAGACTAAAAATAACCACCCAATCGTTATCAATCCTCTTTGTTAGACATTGCAAATGTCTGCACGCATGTGTGGATTATATTTGTGTTGTTTTACGTGGACAAATTATGAAAATTCACAATAAAATGAGCGGCTGATGAACCAAGTTCTAGGCTTTTCACAGTCCAACAGGTGATCGATACTTTCGTTAATTCAGACTCTGTGATATATATATATTAATTATCTGTGATAATTTCATAAAGAATACGTTCTTGAAAGTGACACTGTCAGTGAGAGCGCGAATGATGAGGAAAATCTTGAAAATTATAAATCTTGAAATAGATCGATAGTAAGAGAAGGGGGTGTGTCCATCAAATGGCAACATCTGGTGTTCACTTTGTGAAACAAAGTTGATCCTGATAAGTGAATTCGCACACAAAGGTGGAATATTGGCGCTAGATTAAAGGTAAGCCTATTTTCTACAATGTCTCCAAGTTTCATCATATTCTAGCCACTCGTTTGCATGTAACTAATATTTTTGTATATCATGTTGGTTTTTTCGCGGTAATGCCCAGGAGCTCAGGTTATAGAGACAGTTAGGTTCAGGGCCTCAGGTCTGGTAGGGTTAAAAATATCCAAGCTGGTTTTTATCATGCAAGAATGCATTGCAATACTAAGCACTTCACGAATGGCCATCCTAACCTTCATCTTTGTGCCAGGTCATGCAGGTGTTCAAGCGTGCAGATTATCTTGCTGACACTGCGGTTGCAATGGTTGGTCCAGTACTGGACAGAAGTGATGTTATCAATGCCATGTGCAGCACTTTTCAAAGGACATGACTCTGTATCCTTGTCTAGGCAGGCTGATGAACATAGGAGTGCAGCTTGGAGCTGCAAGAAATGAACATGTCGCTAAGGGGAAAAGACGTTTTATTAAACAATACAGAACAGGCGCCATCAGTCGTTTTACATTTGTGGAGCTTTTGAGGAGCAGATCGGAGCACCTATAGATCTGTCTGAAGTGCTGTAATGATAATCCTTACTAATCACAAGAATGAAAACAAATGTTATAATAATGACATAAAACAAAATGTAATCATCATTACGTACAACAAAATTAAAAGAAATACTAATAGGTATACAGTTGAGTCTGGATAAGTAGAAGTCGCAGGGACCTAAGAAAATGCTTCCACTTATCAGGATCTCTACTTATCCAGACAGTACACACAATAGAGAAAATTGCCGGGAATAAGCTGGTCACGTCGACTTAACCAAAATTTGACTTATCTGAGTTCGACTTAAGTGGACTCGACTGTATTTGCTCAGTCTTACATGTATAAATCCATTCTGCTCCTCCTTAGCGTTCATAGGCTGTAAACTATGGTGGAAAAGTTCTGGTTGTTGGTAAACTTTCTGACTTTGGTCTTGTTCCAGAACTTGAGTTTTGCATGCACATCAATTTTACAGATCTTGCTCATTTGTATGCAAAGTGTTGGTTCCTTGCCACTCAGCCAGAGGAGTTACCAGGGAATCTGGCCAACATTTGACACCAGGGGAAAGATGAGTCAGATGTACAATCAGACAGTTACTGGTACCATCAGAATTGGAAGTCTTTGCTTGCTGCTGAAGATGGAGACAGAGCGCTTATGAGGGTGTCCCAAGTGCTATAATGTTGATTCTTAATTCAACATTCAGGCAGAGGCATTCTGACTTAGAAAATAACATCCCTAATCAGTCACCTTATAAGCCATGCTTGTTAGGGAGGCAGTAGGTCTATTCCCCCCCCCCCCCCAAATGGGGCGGGGCCCTGGAATCCACACAAGGATGTAGAGAATCTAAAAAGGTATCAAACCACGAGGGTAAGTAAGTCAATAAGTAAGTCACAAATGGTTGTTTGATTAAAAAAAAAACCTAAAGATAATAACAATCTGAAAACCATTTATTTTTACACATACATTATTTCTACCAACACTGATGCGTCTCATTTTTTTAATCGGTCCTCTCAAACCTGCTGCATAGAACTGCGTGCTCTATTTTCTAAACCACATTTTCACTTCACATCCTACTTCTGCATCATTCGTGAAATGTCTCCCGCCAAGGTGGGTTTTTACTGGACCAAACACCATGTGAGCCCCCTATTGCAGCTGCTACAGAGTCAAATGTTCTTCACCTGTTATCTTTAATCATCGCCTTCGCCCCCTGCATGGATGAGGCTGTTGTGCATTCTCAACAGGACGACCAGATCGGACTTCATCAGCAATCATAGGGATAAACATATTTTAGCATAAACAGGAAACATTTCCTTATCAAAGTCCTTTGCAGGCAGCCCTCTTGCTTGAAAATTAAAAAAAAAACCACAATTGAGGGTACACTTCGTAAATACGTCCCATTTTGTTTCTGTGTCGCCCATGCGCATGCAATATTTAGCGCACCCCTAACGAACTTAGACATAATGTTTGATGTTGCTGTCACCTAATGACACCTTTAGGAACCACCAACTACATTTTCCTGCCATCCCATAACCATCCCATTACTTATTAACTTCTCCTCTTATAACTTTGTACATCAAAATGTGATACTACACTCAAGCCTGATATACTTCTTTTCTCTAGTCCTGGAATAACTCACTGCATCAGGACAGGAAGAGATCTCTGTTCGCTTTGTTTAAAGTACTTTTCAGTGTCTCTGATATTTCTGTGGTCCATATTCTGAGTGGTCAACCTCTGGCTTTGTTATCGCTATATCTGTATAACATTGCTCTCTGTGGTGTCTTGTCTCATGCCAATCTTGTTACATGGCCAAACCATTTAATTTGTTGTCTACCTATAAAGTTCAGTTTTGGTTCTGTGCCGACTCTCATCCTGATATCATTCTAAGTTGATCTTTCCTCGTTACACCTAATACAGTATGCAAACATTTCATTTCTGTCATGACTATTTTCGTTCTGTCTTCTGAAAACAGTGTCTATGTCTGACACTGATAGCATAGCATAGTAAGAATAGTGTGTGTTCATAGCATGTGTGATATGACTGCATGTGTGATATTACAGTATGTTCACAAATGACTTCTAGAGGAGGGATAAAGTTACAGCAATCCCACACATGACTCACTGGTTAAAAGTGAGTTCCTTTCCTCACCATCTAATTCTCAGATACTTTCTAGGAAATTCTAAAAATATCCAGGACCAATGTTGTGAGGCTGGGTTGACTCGGGCCCACTATGTCTAGGTTTTGTGAATTTTTTTGTGCAGTCTGAGGTTACCTTTCCGATTGACTCTGAAACCACAGATATTACACCTATAAGGTTTCTCTTCTGTATGTATTTTTTTGTGTACAGTTAAACTGCTTGACACTCTAAAGGTTGCCCCACAGATGCCACATTTGTAAGGCCTTTCTCCTGTATGCATTCTTTTGTGTACCTTTAACATATAATTGTTTACAAAGCTTTTGTCACAAATATCACACCTGCGAAGATTCTGTCCTGTATGTATTCTATTGTGTACCAGTAATTCACTTTTTCTACTATATTCACGACCACAAACATCACATTTAAATGAGTTTCCATCAAAATGTCTCCTTCTGTGTGTCATGAGGGTGCATTTGTATTTAAAAGTGGAGCCACAAGCATCACACAGATATGGTTTCTCATCCATATGTTTTAGCTTGTGTCTATTCAAGTAGCTTTTCTCTGCAAAATTACAACCACAGACATCACATTTGTAAGATCTCTCTCTTGTATGTGTTCTCATGTGCATTTGTAAACAGTTCTTTGCAAATCTTTTTCCACAAACATCACATATGTAACATTTCTCTTTTGTATGTGTTTTTGTGTGTATCTTTAGAAGTGAATTCTCAGCAAAACCATGACCACAAACATCACATTTATAAGGTTTCTCTAGTGTATGTGTTCTTATGTGAATATTTAAATCATTATTCTTTGAAAATCCACAACCACAAACATCACACACGTATAATTTATCTTTTTTATGTGTACTTGAGTGTATTTGCAAAATATAATTCCCTACAAATTCACGATCCAAAGGACATTTGTAAAATTTCTTCCCTGTATGTGTTGTGCGTATTTGCAAATAATAATTATTGGCAAATTCACAACCACGAATATCACATTTGTGAGGTTTACATGTGTGTCTTTTCAGACTTGAAGACAATGCAAATCTACGACCACAAACATCACATTCGTAAGGCTTCTCCCCTGTATGTGTTCTCTTGTGTATTTGTAAAAAACAATTCCTTGCAAATCCCTTACCACAAACATCACATTTGTAAGGCTTCTCCCCTGTATGTGTTCTCTTGTGTATTTGTAAAAAACAATTCCTTGCAAATCTACGACCACAAACATCACATTTGTAAGGCTTCTCCCCTGTATGTGTTTTCTTGTGTATTTGTAAAAAACAATTCCTTGCAAATCTACGACCACAAACATCACATTTGAAAGGTTTCTCTCCTGTATGTGTTCTTTTGTGTCTTTGTAAAAAACAATTCCTTGCAAATCCCTTACCACAAACATCACATTTGTAAGGTTTCTCTTTTACATGTTTTTTTGTGTGTACTTTTAGAAGTGAGTTCACAGCGAAACCACTACCACAAACATTACCATTACAAGACTTCTTTCCAATATGTATTCCTCTATGTTTCCGTAGAAAGGCATTTCCTTGAAACATAGCATATTTGTAGAATTTGCCATTTACCTGTGAATTTTCATCAACCTTCATTTCTCTCTGATCATTTGTGTGTTTCACTAAAGCTAGCATGTAAGCATGACCACAAACGCTACATTTATAAGGCAACGTCCCTTTCTGTACCAGAGAACTATTTAGGATAAATCCATGATTACAAAACTGACACCTGTAAGACTGTACAATTGATGGTTCGTCAGACTGTAAAACTGATGGTTGGTCAGACTGTAACACTGATGGTTGGTCAGACTGTAAAACTGGTGGCTGGTCAGAATGTAAAACTGATGGTTGGTTAGACTGTAAAACTGGTGGCTGGTCAGAATGTAAAACTGATGGCTGGTAAAACTCCTGGTTGGCTACTATTTTTGTTTTCCATTTATTTGCAAGTATTTTATCAAGATATTCCCTACCAGAAACTATTTTTGCATTCTGTTGGCACTGGGGAGTTTTCTCACTGGTCGGCAACTCTCGTTTCAACAATTTCTTGTGTTTTTGAGGCAAACAAGGCATCGTGGCTTGGAAGTCTATAACAATGACTGATTCTGAAACTTCTTGATGTGTTTGCTTGTTCTTGTCTTCTCCAGGTCTCACGTCTTCTGTGTAACATATTTCTTCAGCCATGTTCTCTGAGTCTATCACTTGATGGTTTGATGTTCTATCTGACAAAACATTGTCTCTGACACTTACAGAGCTTTGGTTGTTGTACAGTACTGTTCTGTTCTCTTCAACATCAGTACTGGAATAATGACTTGTTCTGTGTGAGGAGACATCTGAAATAAACAAGTAATGAATACACACCGAAAGTCTAAGAAATCATTTTATACTTTTCACATTAACCTGAAAATGCCTTGTAAAAATTTTAATACTCCTGCATTCATCAATGTAAACTCCACTAAGTCCGGTCCCAAGCCCAGCTATAAAAGGAGGAGGGTCTGGCTGAACCTGAGTGCTTCATGTATCTCCGGAAGTAGTGGGTGACCGTGAATCAGCCAGAGGGCAGGCATGGAGACCACAAGGAGGCAGCCCTCCACCATGCAAAGGCACAACACGCCAATCACCTGTTTGCCTTAAACCACGATTACAAGTTATCCCAGAAAAAAACAACCAGATGGATCCTAACTGGTATGGCTTACAGACTATGATTTATGGAAAAAGGAACATTTGAGGCATTACCGGAAAGGAAAACGAGGTAACAGGAAAACTTAGAAAAGTAAAATTAGGAATGTTAGCTCTGACTGAAACCGTGAAAAAGGGGCACAGAATCGCAGATCACAATGAAAGTATGCTGCTCTACAGTGGTGTCCATACGACGGAGAGAGCCAAAGAAGATGTTGGCTGTACTGTGGCCAGGAATCAAGTTAGTAACTTCAAGGGATTGAAGATGTGTGAACAGATGTCAAAGAGGAATTCTTTGAAATGTCCAAAAGACCATAGATGATTGTCATGATGAAATTATTTTCCTTTGAGATCTAAATGCGAGAGTAGGAAATGATCACTCTAGAAGGGGTGGGGTGATTGAATGTTTTGAATGACAATGGCAAGTAACATCTCAGATTCTGCAGGGAACAGAAACTTGTCATTACAAACGCAAAATTCCCCCACAAACATATACATGCATACACAAGATGTAAACCTTCAAAGAATGAGAAATCCATCATTGACTATGCCATGGTAAGGAAAAGTTCCTTCGTCTGTGAGAGATGCCAGTCTGTCTGGTCACAATAAACAGAAAGACCAAAAGAACAGCCCCAACAAGGATACACCAACAACCATGCAAGAAACCAAGCAACCGTGAAGGGATGAGGATTAAGGCATACAAGCTAAGAGAGCCAGATATTAAGGCTAGATACCAGGAGCTTATAGTGAAAGCAATAGGAAGTGAAGAAGAACCGTCAGAGGATACTGAAACCTTCTGGTGCAGATTCAAGAATATCCTGACAGCAACTGCAGGAGAAGC
>CAJHNH020003246.1:561954-564454 GCA_905116865.2 Candidula unifasciata
TTTCTGCGATCACCTCCTAATCTCAATGTCTTTCTCCGCGATCACCTCCTAATCTTACTCTTTGTCTTTCTATCTCTTTCTCTCTCTCTCTCTCTCTCTGCAATCACCTCCTAATCTCACTCTCTCTCTCTTTCCCTCTCTGCGATCACCTCCTAATCTTACTCCTCTTCACTGCAATCACCTCCTAATCTCACTCTCTCTCTATGATCACCTCCTAATCTCTCTCTCTCTCTTTGCGATCACCTCCTAATCTCACTCTTCTTTTCTGCGATCACCTCCTAATCTCACTCTCTCTCTCTCTCTTTGCGATCACCTCCTAATCTCACTGTCTCCTTCTCTGCGGTCACCTCATAATCTTACTCTCTCTCTCTCTCTCTCTCTCTCTCTGCGATCACCTCCTAATCTCACTCTCTCTCTATCTCTCTCTCTCTCTCTCTCTGCGATCACGTCCTAATATCACTCTTTTTCTCCGCGATCACCTCCTAATCTCACTCTCTCTATCTCTCTGTGATCACTTCCTGATCTCACTCTCTTTCTCTGCGATCACCTCCTAATCTCACTCTCTCCTTCTCTGCGATCACCTCCTAATTTCACACTATATTTCTGTGTGATCACCTCCTAATCTCATTCTCTCTCATTCTCTCTGTGATCACCTCCTAACCTTACTCTCTCTCTCTTTCTCTGTGATCACCTCCTAATCTCACTCTCTCCTTCTCTGCGATCACCTCCTAATCTCTCTCTCTCTCTCTCTCTCTCTCTCTGCGATCACCTCCTAATCTCACTCTCTCCTTCTCTGCGATCACCTCCTAATCTCTCTCTCTCTCTCTCTCTGTCTGCGATCACCTCTTAATCTCACCCTCTCCTTCTCTGCGATCACCTCCTAATTTCACACACACTCTCTCTCTCTCTGCGATCACCTCCTAATTTCACGTTCTCTCTCTCTCTGCGATCACCTCCTAATCTCAATCTTTTTCTCTGCAATCACCTCCTAATCTCACCCTTTCTCTCTCTCTCTATTTGCGATCACCTGCTAATCTCAATCTCTTTCTCTGCGATCACCTCCTAATTTCACACACACTCTCTCTCTCTCTCTCTGCGATCACCTCCTAATCTCACTACCTCTTTCTCTGTGATCACCTCCTAATCTCAATATATCTCTCTGCGATCACCTAATCTCACTTTCTCTACTTCTCTGCGATCACCTCCTAATTTCACACACAGTCTCTCTCTCTCTGCGATCACCTCCTAATCTCACACACTCTCTCTCTCTCTCTGCGATCACCTGCTAATCTCAATCTCTGTCTCTCTCTCTCTCTCTCTCTGTGCGATCACATCCTAATCTCAATCTCTCTCTGTGATCACCATCTTATTTCACACACTCTCTCCCTCGGCGATCACCTCCTAATCTCACTCTATCCTTCTCTGCGATCACCTCCTAATCTCACTCTCTCTCTGTGATCACCTCCTAATCTCTCTCTCTCTCTCTATCTCTCTGCGATCATCTCCTAATCTCACGCTCTTTCTCTCTGCGATCACCTCCTAACCTCACTCTCTCTCTCTGCGATCACCTCCTAATCTCTCTCTCTATCTCTCTCTCTCTCTGTGATCACCTCCTAATCCCCCCCCCCTCTCTCTCTCTGATCACCTCCTAATCTCACTCTCTCTGTGATCACCTCCTAATCTCTCTCTCTCTCTCTCTATCTCTATCTCTCCCTGCGATCATGTCCTAATCTCACTCTCTCTTTTCTTCCTTTCTCATCCATCACCGCCTACTGTTGTCACTTAAAGAAATAATAAACATCATAACAGTCCGATAGAGACAGAGAAAGAAAGACAGACAGACAGACAGACAGCAAAAGGGAGAGATGACATATTGAGCGACCTGGGCCCTGGAATGCGGAAGTGACTGCAGGCCTCAGATGGGATCTGTCTGTAATTAAACAGGGTCGATAACTGCAGCACAGCAGACGACAACAAAGGACGCCGCAGAGAGGAGACACAGAGAAAAGGGATAAGCATTAAACTCTTTCTATCTTATGTATCTTTTACTGTATTCTACAAACGTAATAATAATTCAACCCCTGCCCCTTCTTCTCCTCTTCCTCATATTTTCTTCTTCTTCTTCTTTTTCTTCTTCTTTTTCTTCTTCTTCTTCTTCATTTTTCTTCTTCTTCTTTTTCTTCTTCTTCTTCTTCTTCTTCTTCTTCTCTTCTTCTTCTTCTTCTTCTTTTACATTTAGGCTTTCAAAAATCGTTTGAGTGAACACCCTACCAAATATTGCTACAGCTAATCGATTTAATTCGACAAATGTCCGTAGATCATGTTTATCAAAGTTTTTATACATATAGCTTTTTTTTAGAGTTTATTGCTTGCTTTCAAGGTTTGTTGATATTGGTTTGTTGTATATGGCTAATTGGCAGTCTCTTAGTTTGTTGGTTACTGTCTTGGCTGATTAGTTTGTTTCCAGGCTTACACAAAAAACAGTTTAGCTAACTCGGTG